>DF237745.1:0-32151 GCA_000708835.1 Klebsormidium nitens | reverse complement strand
GTCGTAATCGTTACATGTCAGAGTAGACACGATTTCAAGATTGAAATCATGAGCGATTGGATGGGTCGGGCCAGGCCGAATCACCTTCGTAATGGTTCGTAGAGTGACACGGCATCATGCAGTGGGCATCCGAAGTTCCAATACTAATGCTTGCAATGATGAATCTGCCAAGCTGCCAAATCACGTAGATTCGTTGTGCCACATGGCGTTGTCCATGATCTCGATTCAAAAGTAAGCATATATGCAATGTGCCAATCAGCTCAGGACCTTGGAAACGACCCCCGCTCCAACAGTTCTACCGCCTTCTCGAAGCGCAAACCGCAACCCTGCAATGCATGCAACAGGGGGGATCAATTTAAAGCAAGTTGGACCAGGTTTGACAGGCGTCCGCAGGCCGGAAGCACGTGCCTCTTGTCAATCTGTAAGAGAATCACTTGCCAGGCATGATCCTCTTGCAATGACAGGATGGAAGCGCTGACCTGGGTCGAGGGCAATGGGCGTGAGCAGGTCGAGCGTGGCGCGGATGTTGTCGCCGGGCATCACCATCTCCACCCCCTCCGGCAGCGTGATGGACCCCGTGATGTCAGCGGTGCGCAGATAGAACTGCACGGGTCAAGGGCATTCAAAGAGTATTCAAGGAGCATCCGGCGGCCCTCCAGCTGTGTCAGCATGAGGTGCAGCACGCACTGCTCCAACAAGCGAGGAGCAGGCCGTACGCTAAGGACTGCGGATGGTGCAGCGTGGATTGCTCCGGCTGCGGCACCGGCCGTTGAGAGGCTGGTCCTGCCGGTGCGGTGCACATGTGCGGGCGCTGACCTGGGGGCGGTAGTTTTTGAAGAAGGCGGTGTGGCGGCCGCCCTCCTCCTTGGTGAGGATGTAGATCTCGGCCTCGAAGCGGCGCGCGGTCTTCACGCTGCCCGGCTTGCACACGACCTGCCCGCGCTGCACGTCCTCGCGCTTGAGGCCGCGCATGAGCAGCCCCACGTTGTCGCCCGCCTGGCCCTGGTCCAGCGTCTTCTTGAACATCTCCACGCCCGTGATCGTCGTGCGCAGCGGCTTCTCCTTGATCCCCACGATCTCCACGTCCTCGCCCGTGCGCACCACGCCCTGCTCCACCCGCCCCGTGACGACGGTGCCGCGGCCCTGGATGGAGAAGACGTCCTCGATGGGCATGCTAAACGGCTTGTCCAACTGACGCACCGGCTCCGGGATGTACGCGTCCACCGCCGCCATCAGCTTCAAGATTGCGTCGCGCCCAATCTCGGGGTCGCGCCCCTCCAGCGCCGCCAGCGCACTGCCGCGCACAATCGGGATGTCGTCACCCGGGAACTTGTAGAACGTCAGCAGCTCTGCACCAGCAGCAGGCACACAGTCAGTAGGCAGGCCGCGTCCCCCTCCCAGAAGCCTGGCCCCGTCCAAATCACACTTCTCCAATCCTAGTCGCAACCATGGCTGGCCTACAGCCGCACCCAGCATGTTTGTCCACTGCATGCCAGAATAAGGTGAGATTTCCCGGAACGAAGAACTGCGGCAGGACCGCAGCCTCGGGCCTTGTCCTGCGCCGCCCACCTCGCAGCTCCATCTCGACGAGCTCCAGCAGCTCCTCGTCGTCCACGGCATCCACCTTGTTCAGGAAGCACACCAGCGACGGCACGCCCACCTGCACCCCGCCCACAACCGTGCCGCCGTCAGAGCGCCCTCTCTCGATTGCAACGAACAAGTCGCGGGGAGTCTCCAACAGGCAGCGCAACTGACTCAGGAGGGCTGCAGTCAAAGAAAGCGCATGGCGGTTGCAAACGCGCGCACAACGCGTACCTGGCGAGCGAGCAGGATATGTTCGCGCGTCTGGGGCATGGGCCCATCGGGGGCCGACACCACCAGGATGCCCCCATCCATCTGCGCTGCGCCCGTAATCATGTTCTGCACACACAAGCCAACCCACCGGCAGCAGTCAGCCAAGCAGGGCAGCCCAGACGAAAGAGACCTGAGCAAACGGCTGAAGTACCTGATGGAGCACAAATCAGGAATTGTAGAACCAAGTTGACATACCCTGACTGGTTGACAGATCCGGCAGAAAGGGTGGGGGGGCAAACATAGGCCCACAAGCTGCAAGGCCCTACGAAAAATGTGCGAGTAGTCATGAAGCCCACTGTGACCTATTTCCACTTGCAAGAACCTTGCAAGCCAACGAAACACAGTCGATATGCTAAGCAGGGGAATCTTTGCATTAGCTGGGCCCCTGCCTTTGGATCTTTGGATGTCTGCATTCGAGGACATGCGGGCCATATGTAAACCACCAATGTCTGCCAGGTATGCTGACTGCTTGGTGACTGGGTCTCGACTGGATCGGGGCACACTGCGCACCCCAGAAATATTACCGGTACTTTCACGAAATTACATAAAGCGTCTCCCTGCGTACAAGTGGGCCGTCGGTGGGCTGACCTTGACGTAGTCGGCATGACCAGGGCAGTCCACGTGGGCGTAGTGCCGCTTGTCCGTCTCATACTCCACGTGGGCCTGCAGCCACCCCAGCAGTATAACCAGTCAGGACGTGCAGTTGCCAGCCAGCGTGCAGCGCTACCACCACTCCATCGCACTGCAGCATGCAAGCAGTGGACAAGAGAGAAGAGGCACGCCATGTTGCCATGATGCGCGAGTCTCACCGTGGCAATGGTGATACCGCGCGCCTTCTCCTCAGGGGCCTTGTCAATCTCGTTGAACGCCACCGCCTTAGCCTGCCCTTGCTCCGACAACACCTGCACCCAGCACACTCAGGCTCAGGCCCACTGCACCAGGCCTGCCTGCCAGCATTGCTCAGAGAAGCATGAAGCATAGAGGGAGCAAGCGTCCCGAGCAATCATGGCGCGCATGCGGGCGCTGACCTTGGTGATGGCGGCCGTGAGCGTGGTCTTGCCGTGGTCCACATGCCCGATGGTCCCGATGTTCAGGTGGGGCTTGCTGCACCGCACACACAGGGCACGCAGTCAGCACCGCTCTGCCTGCTTCCAGCCACTGCGCTGACAACCAGTGCTGGCACACTGCACGATATAGCAGGCAGCCAGGCTCCGAGCCCTGAGCCCCAGCGACCAGAAGCTGGCAGGACGATCAAGGAAACGCTGATGGCTGGTCGACTGCAGATACAAGTCATTCTGCTCGGATGTCCGTGCTTCTCTGACACCTAAGCAATCTAAACCCGAAACCGGCACCCCGGAGCCCCCCGCTGCCCTCATCCCACCACGCAGCTGGCGCCTCACCTGCGCACAAAGGTGGACATGAGGCGCGCCGCCCAGCGCTGCCCCGCCGCCGGCGCTGCCCCCAGCATGCCGGGCGCAACACCGGCCCCCTCCGCCGCAAGAGCAGGGCCCGCCCCCAGCGCAGCATCCCAGCGCTCCCAAACAGCGGACCAGGCAGCGCCGCGGGGCACGCCCTGCGACCACGCAAGGGGAAGCCGCACCCGGAGCATGGCGCCACACAATACAAGGTGTGCAGCAAAGCAGATGCCCTGCCACCACCTGAAGGCTGGGGCAGGAGGAGATTATGACCAGTATGAGGAGTACAGATCACAACACTGTAGGAACGGACCAGCAGCCCATTGGCATTGATCAGATCCGCAGCCGACCTCTGCTTGCGAAGAAGCTCACACAGTTTTTGAGCTTGATTAAATTTCAAACCGGACTTCTCACTGAGCATTCTAAGCTCACGCCGAGGCCCGTAACGGTGCCATCCGTTACCTGGGAATGCTTGCTGCTGCCTTGAAAATTCCACTCGTCACAGGAAACGGCAGCTTGGCAACCGGCCTGCTTCTTCTCTATTATAAATTAATAACTTGCTGTCTTCTTGGAGACCAAGTTGAAGAGGGCTGTCTTTGAAGGCTCCCTTTGTGCGAGAAGGCTGTCCTTTCAAAGGTCCCAGGTTCTGATTGGATTCGAAGGATTTTGAGAGGGCAATTGTCGGTTGTCCCCTTTACAGCATTGTGAGACTGCAGTACGCTAGCTTGAGATTGGGGGAGGTGAAGAGGGAATCGGTAATTGGCACCATTCTGTGAGGAGCGGTTACAAAAGTTGCTTGGAGCAGTCGTGCTTTGCTCACATCGAAATCAGGCGGGAGTGCTCGCTTCAGTTGGTGAATTCTGCAGGTGGGGACCGTACTTTTTCTTCTTTCTGTGGCTGCATCTACCCAGACCAGTTTCATTGCTTATGCTAGTATGTCGAATGTGGCGCGTTCAAATGGTTCTCTCCTATCTGAATGACGCAGAGCACAATATGCAGGTTGCTGTGCTGGTCATTGACGTGCACGTATCGGGCAACTTAATCCAAAAAAGTTATCCTTTTGTGGGCACTAGCAGTGCCCGCTGCATCTCCTACTTCCTGGGCTTTCTTTTGCCTGCTCTCCGCTGCCCCCAACAAGCAGTCCATTACATTACATTTCCATTACATTACGTCACCTGCCATTCTTTTTGTGGGCTGCAGCTATTCCTGGCCTGTTGTCGCCGGAGACTCCGCTTCAGGACCCATTGCTTCCAGCGCTGTCAGGTGTGGCCGACACAGCACGGGCAACGTGACGGTGAGACGGTGCCACTGGCTGGACATGCTGTTCATTTTTCGCTAACAAAACCACTCTGCTGCTGGTGGAAGGCAAGCAAGTGCCTGGGATGGCTTCACATTGGCAGGGCCGTTGGTGATTGGGCCTGCTAACTGGTGCATTCAAGACAGCTGTTGCAGTGTGACTGCAGCGTGTGCTCCCCATGCCCACCACCTGCCAGGGCGCGGCGCGCTGCACTGCTATGGCACCCGCCTGCTGACTGTGCTCGCGCAAAGCCTCCTCTTGAAAGTGATGGGTCTTTTCTGGTGAATGTACCGGAATGCACACCGCATGACGAATCGCACACGCATCCCTGTTACCTGTGTGTTTGAGTCTGTTTGCTGGTGCGCAGGCATGGCGGTCACAGCATTGGAGCGGCTGCACTGTGCGGGGATAGGAGCCGCACGTGGGGCCCTCGCTACGGGGCAGTCTCGAGCAGCAGCGCTGCAATGGGCCCCCACAGGCAGGTGAGCACTGGAGCATGCGCCAGGGAAGAGGGCAACTTGCGTTGATGCAGGGAAGGAGTTGTGGACGCCTCAACAGGCCAAAGATTTTGTTGGCAAAGATGGAGCAGGCATCTTGGTTGTCTGACTTCGATGTTGCCATGTGGCGATCACTCTGTGTAAGCAGCGAGTTTCGCCTCACCTCGTTTGCTCGTCTTTCCCTCAGGGCCCGCTGGAACAGTACAGATGTGGGAACATGGGGTCCACACAGCTGCCAAACAAGTTGTAGATGCGCCCAAGGTCAAGGGTCTGCAGACTTCTGGAGGCGACGCCGGGTTGCAGGAGGGGCGGGCCGGACAAGTGTGCGGGCACAGGCGACCCGGAAGCAAAGCGGGAAGGTGGCCCTGGTGGGCAAGAAACTGCAGCTGAAGCCACCCGCCCCGCGGCCAGAGCAGAAGGAAGCAGGAGAGCAAAAGGGGAAGCAAGAAAACATTGCACAGCCGCCAAGCAAGGCCCGGGAAGAGGAGGCCAATGCAACCCTGGTGCAGCCCAAACAAACAGAGAGGACGCAAGAGGGGGTTCAGCAGAAGGCCCAGCCAGCGAGTGAGCCAGTGACGAGCACAGCCGCTGCGGAGGGGGCAGCCCGAGAGCAGTCAGACGGGGTGGAGGCCAAGCCCACTGCGGCGCAGTCTGCGGATGAGCAGGCTGCCGAACTGCAGGCGTTGCGCAAGGCTCTGCAGGGAGTGCCCGGTGGGGAGCCGGCGCGCAGCAGCTCCGCATTTTACGCGGGGGTGCTCGAGGAGATTGGGCTCATCAACTGGCCGCCGCTGGGGCAGGTGGCCGGGACAACCGCGCTGGTGATGGGCATGCTGGTGGGGGCCGCCACTGCGCTCACCGTGCTCAACTATGGCCTGTCCGAAGGGACGAAGGCTTTTTTCGAGGATGGGCCCCTCCGAGACGCCGTGAAGGGCAGCCTCGGCTTTTGATTGTCATTTTTGATTCGTTGAGTCAGAATCCTTCCTGAGGCACAAGAGAAACAGTAGACTTTGACCGTCTGATCTGGCTTTCCGATGAGGCACTGTGTTGCCCTTGGACTACGAGACTGTCTGTCTCTGCAAAGTTGGGCCCCACTGTACAGTCAACCCAGCAGTTGCACGGTATGTTCGTTTCAAGCATGCTATTTGAACGTGCGAAAAGGGCTATGCAGCATGGAGTTGCAAAGAAGGATTTGCTTTGTGTTCAGAGATCTACTTAAATCCGCCGCTTGCTGTTGCTGCAAATTTCGTGTGATCAAAGAATCTCTACACATGATGAACTGAGCCATACTAACAGACCGGCCAAATGAGCTAGATCAAGAACGGACTATAACTCGAGTAAATGTTAGCCGTGGTAGCTAATCAAGTTCTTGTATTGCGTAAATGATTGTAAAGAAGCTATAATACTCAGCGAGCCGGGACTTATAACTTCCGATCAGCTGAACAATGTACACACATTTACGAATTGCAGCATTCCCGACTGGGCCTCGATCACTGGCCATTGGTAGCTATAGCCATGGCACGTATGTCGGTGTCTCACATGGGTGTCTTACTCATGCTAATTTCGGACTATACGAGCTTCAATTTGCAACCATATAGCTTAACAGAATCGCTCAATTCACTGAAGCATGCACGCCAATTGGAGTAATTGGGTATCGAATTAAAGCTGCATATGTGCATGGGCGGCCTGAGCCTAAGTGATGGCGGATCGGCATATATATCTGTGTATTGATCGAGTTGATAAATTGGAAGTTACCATTATACATGAAGATCACTTAAGCTTCGCGTCTGCATATACATATCCTGCATTTCAGTTGCATGTTTGCCAGATATCTTTTAGCAGTGTAATACCATCGTGCTAGTTGCATGGAAGTTGAAACCTTGCACAAGATGTGTAAGCGTTCCCGCATGCGTGGCCGCAGAGGCTGAACATCGAAACCATTATGGAATTGTCTTTGAAGCAAACCAGTACGTATATGAAGTAGAACATGACCACTGTGAACAGATCAACAATCGTAATCACTCATCTTAGACCCTATCTGTACATCTATTCAAAAACCAACATAAAAAGTGGAGGCCTATGGTACTTAGTGTGCGATCGTTCCTTTCAATTCTGACATTGGCTCAGAAACGAAGCCCAATGTCTCGATCGTCATATCTCACTGACAGAAGAGATATTGGAATACTACCTACTTTTGTAGGTACAAGAATCTGTACATTCCTGCTGGTCACGCGACGCGACTGCTCTTGCTGTGTATGTCTCCCCAGTATCCAAGATTCGCTCCAAACAGGTGCTTTTGATTGTTGATATGTACAAACTGGGGGTTTCACAACTTCCTAACTATGCTCTTATTGAGATACTTGTGCGAGCCTTTCTTTCTTCCTGATTGCAAGTGCCTCCACAATGCGGCCCCGGAGCTTCATTCCTACATCTGAATTCAACTTCTCTTGTGGGGTATTCAGCAGATACTCATCAATGCCGCCGGCAGCATCAATTTGGTGCAGCGCTTGTGTAGTCATACGTATTCTGACCATTTCATCCAAAGCTAAACTGAACACGCGCTTCCATTGCACATTGGGCTTCCATGTCCGCTTTGTCCTGTACATGGAGACAACACCAAGACACCCTGCTCAAAGGTCCTGCAGAAACTTCTCCCCAGAATCTCCTCAAGCCTCACAAAGCCTGAGATTGAGCAGCTGCATTAGGTGGTTCAAAAAATGCCTCGGAAAGTTACGCAAATCTATGTTTTGCAATAAATCCTTCCACAATTGAGCGTCTGAAAAGTGGTTTACAATGGTCTAAGTGTGATGAATATGCTGCAGATTCATTCGAACTATATGCGAAATATATAGCGCATCCTGGAAGAAGTGTGGCCAGATGGTGGCCAGAATGCTATGAACCATCCGTCCTGAGTACAGCTAGAAAGGATCCTTTTTTGGGCTGGTGCATGAGCATCACCAAAGGGATGTTTCACCTGAAGTCTTGCATCTCTTGCACACATGGAAACTCAAGTTCATGGGCAGCCAAATCAGCATTTACTACAAAGGATATCATTACCACTGCCAGATGAATCAGAAGAAAGTGTCGCTCATTAGGACAAGCATCTACCACCCTCTGATTGCTACTTGAATGCAGGCAGACTGCCACATCCAGACAACTGGCAGGGGAAGCAAGCTCCATGACCTTATCCCGCTTTTCGGTACACTTTCCTCACCTGTTTCCTCCATCTTCACTAATCTGATCCCCAAAGCGTATTCTTTCCCCAGCATATAATCCACGCCTGCCCCTTTTCATCACTTCCCTAGCTAAATGCTGGCAGATCCCCAGAGGCATTGCTCAGAGTTCCTCAGACCCAACCTCCTTCTAACCCCTAGGAGTGAAGCCGGATTTTCGAACTCGAAAGGGCTCCTTGAACGCAAGAACGAAGCGCCTGTCCGCGCATGAAGCACCTGAGGCTGAAGCACCTGAAGGCTGGAAAGTGGAAGGCTGAAGCCTGAACAGTGAACTGTGCACGTATTACGGTATTCTCTACAGGGAGGTTAGTACGGGGGTTTGTGCGGGTTAGTTTGGGTTAGTGCGGGATTCCGATATCGTTGGAAGGCCATGTGAAAACAAGAAGATCTTGACCGTCGATTATCTACCTGTCCCAGCTGGCGAGAAATAAAACGTTCGATATGCCTCTGACTCGGATAGCGCGCCAGGCCGCGCACAGTCAGATCGAAGTCTACCGTAGTGGCACGGGGAATTCGCACCAAAAATAATGCGTATGGCCTCGGTGCGAAAATTTCCGGGAATTATTTTGACCTTAGTGCGAAAGTGCGAAATCAGAATAAACTCAAATGTACCCTGGAAACACGTAAAATGTGCCTAAAACACTGTAGATCTTGGCTAGTGCGAAACTCAAATAATCCACAAAACCCTGGGGCGAAATTCAAAAAAGGAAAAAAATAATTTTCGTAAGAGCTTGGTGCGAATTCCCCGTGCCACTGAAGATCAAAGTTCAAACCCACTGGGCCAGTTTCAGACCTCTCACTCTCCTAGTGTCACTGTCTCAGACTGATCAAGATACAGCCCCTGAGGGACAAGGGACAGTGACAGTGACAGGGACAAAAGAAGCCTGAGAAGGATGGCAGAGCGGCGGGGGTGTCCTTGTGGCAACGATGCCAGTGGAGCAATTCTGTTCGACAATTGCTCTAGGAGAAAAGGTTAGTGGATAGGTGGTCGCCGCTGACGTTTTAGATGTCAAGGACGTGTCTGGGGCGATGACTCCTTTCAGCGGGCCAAGGATGCGGAAGAAACATGTTATTGTAGGCGGGGCGCTCATACTGGTGGGGGCCTATGCGGGCTATAAAGTGTATACGGCTGATGTGTGGACCAGGGCAAAGCAGCAGTTGTGTGCGGTGGAAGAGGCTTGCACTGCATTAAGCCACGCAGCAAAAGGGAGCGGGGACATTGTCCATCTGGTGACAACAGAACTGGAGACGTTTTTGCAGTCTGACAGTGATGAGGTTCCACGCAGCATTCGTCAGATGCTCAAGATTGCAGCCTCGCAAGAGTTTCAGCAGGCTGCAGCATCGCTGTCTGGATCATTGGTCAAAGGGGTTGTCGGGGCCACTCAAGGGCAGAGTCCCATGTCAAGAAGCGTAAGTCCACTGACCTTCAGCTGTCGAGGTGAAATGATGTTGCGTATGTCAGTTCTGTTGCTTTCTATTGGTCGCGTGACCACCTGAGGAAGCAGACGGTCACTTGATTTCAAAGGTTGTAAACAAGCTCTGTCCGTCTCATGCTGTCTGTAGTGACCGAACTCTTCCGCATTTTACAAGCTGTGTTGCCGACTGACATGTGACTTGTTCTCTGAGTACACTTGTTCGCCCTTGCAGCTCTCTGGCGGAAAGTGTTTCTCCACCAGAGATGCTGACTGGAGTGGAGTCGACTACGACGGTCTTCTTCAGTCGAAAGCTGCGGCTCCGTACCTGAGCAGCAGATGCGCGTGCGATGCTGCTGACGAGCCAGGCTTTGTGGACAAGGTCATGGACAAACTCTTCACCAAGCCAGGGCGAGGGTTCGCGTCCGCTATCGTCGGCAGCGTTGTGAGGGAGCTCACAGCGGCGTACTTGGATTCTGGAAAAGGGGGCAAGAGCGGGGACGACAGCGGACCTCAGCCCGGTCTGCTTGACGCGGTGTTTGAGAAGGCGTGTACAGACAAGGGACGGGCTCTGGTCACAGACTGTGTCACCACGCTGGTGGTGAACGCAGTTACCGTGTTTTTGGATAAGACGGCGGGTGTGAATGTGTACGATGACATGTGGGCCAGCATGAGCAAGCCGGGAAACAAGCAGCAGGTGCGAGACCTGGTGGGAACACTGGCCAACAGTGCTGTTGATACGCTCGTGCGCACCTCCCACGAGGTGCTCACCAGCGAGAAGCCGTCGCGGCCGCCGGCATCGGCCCTGCGAGAGCGTGCCGCCGTGACGCCCTCGTCCTCACTAGAGCCGCGAGTGCTGTGGCCTGAGGAGAGATACGCAGAAGGGGAGCCGGCGGAAGAAAGGTTACGGAGAGCTAGGATCGAGGAAGTTATAGAGCGAGAAAAGGGAGTTGGAACCTCTGAAAGAAGGCTTCAACCAAGAGGGGAGCCGCCAGCCGGGGAACGGGGTTTGCTGCCAAGGGCAGCTGTAGGGGTCAGCAGAGGGGGGGCGTCAACCGGCGGCGAAAATCAGGCATGGCTGCAGGAGCTGTTCCAGACGTTGATCGACCCACAGAACCGCCGGTTCCTGATGGACGTTACGGGCATCGCAGCTTATGAGGCGATTAGGGCTTTGGTTGCGGGGTTGCATGAGGTGCTCTGGAGAAGCCCGAGGAGTAGCCCACGGCAAGGTGGCGGGGGAGCCGGGGTGGCTTCAGCGGTGGTCGGTGTGTCGCGAACTTTGGATGACTACTTCAGGGCTCTCGCAGCGAAGGCGCTTGTGTGTGTGACAGTCTGTTTGGCCCTCTGCCTCAACATGGTCTCGGGAGTCTCCTACGTATGATCAGGTGCGAATAGAATATTGATTCATATTCACAAGTCAGTCAACCCCTCCTTGAAGAAGTGCGTCCTGTATAAAGTTAGGCTATCATTACATAAGGCTATTATTTCGATTCAAGTCAACTGTGACAGACTCAACTGCCTGCAATCAGCTGCAATTGTAACTGTGATTAGTATGTTGGCTTGGCCCTTTGCGAGCAATTATTTGCAAGTTGCTCAAGGAAAATCAGGTAGACAGTCTGGATGCTACATACAAATTGGACTCGAATCTGAAGGCGTCGAGCAACTGAGTTGCTCTGTCTAATTTTGCTTGCGAGCTGAGTTGACATTGTTGCATCTGCGATGCCGCACTTGTGTGTCAAGTATGTTGACCTAGAATGAGTTTGGCCCTGGCGCGGCGGGCAGCCATGATACAATCGGATGCTATGCATGATGCCTTGTTTCAATGAGATCTGCGCATCACAGCTAGCGGCATATGAGTTTGAGTCAATAGTAAGTGACCCGGCACAAGTTGTTCAGACCATCCGGCACCGACCGGGCACCGCGAACAATTTCAAGTTTATGTGCAGCTTATGCAACATGCTTAACGAGCTGGCCCGCACGTTGAGGCTATATAGTATTCGAGGCGACATGCCACGATCGATCGTGCAGTCAATCACAGCGCGGGCGCCAGGCTGCATATGACGTGTATATCTCGACGGTCAGTACTAAGCTTGCGCGGGTGGAGATATCCGGCCATGAAGCTAGGGTCGATTCTGCAATCGCGGCTGATCATGAGCTCATGTGACATATATATAGTGTATGCTAGTTCATGATCGCCTTCACTATAGCTTGCCTGCAAAACCTACGTACGCAACCGACGTTACTGGCCGGGTATACGCATAGTCTGACGATCATTGCCTCCCTTATTGACATGACATGTTCCTAAAACGGTAAGGCATTTTTATTCGTGATCCTATTGGCCGAAACCCTTACCGGGTTGACCACGTTGACCGAGATCGAAACATGAACCAGTTTGACCCCCAACTAACCCCTGCAAATTCCCTGCTTCGAAACCAGATAACTCTTGACCCCATGATAAACCCTTCATCGCAAAACTTCCAAGGGGGAGGACATTCTAGTTCATGCAATTTGATATAATGATCTAGCAGCTCTATGGCTATATAATATAGCTATAGTTGAGTGATCGTAAGCAATTATTCAATGATTGTGGGCCGGCTACGCACTGATCATCAGTACGCATGATGCATGAGTGCACATACGGCGGCCTAGGTAAGTTGGCACTGATGGGCGTTTAATAATGTGCCATTTGATTCTACGTGCAACCGGCAAGTCGTACATGAATTGCAACTACCGTACGTAACTCTCAAAATACGCCCCTTGACTTTATCCACTGTCGAGCTAGGTACTTGTAGTACTTTAGCTGTTATCACACCTTCGCGGCTCATGCAGAGCTAGCAGCGGCAACACCAGGCGACGTTCTTCTATGTTGAAATTCTACGCAACACACATCTTTGTCCTTCTACTGAATCATTTTCAAACCCCAGCCATCTTACATGGAGGGAGCCGACACAGAGAACCCATCGAACGGCCCCATGCTCACGTGGCCCGCAACACGATTATCCGGCCGGAACAGCCGCCGCGCGACGGCCTGGATGTCGTTGGGGGCGACCGCCTGGATCTTGTCCGGCTCTTGGAGCAGGTTGGCCCAGCTGCCCGTTGTCGCCTCGTACTCGCAGAGCAGGCGCGCCATGGCGCGGTTGCTGCCGAACGCTTCGAGCAGGCCCGCCTTGGCCGACTTCTTGGCGGGCAGCAACTCGTCTTCCGTCAGTGGTTGCGACAGCAGGCTGTCCAGCTCGCTGTGCAGGAGAGACGCGACGTCCTCCGTGCTGCTGCCTGCGAGACAGCGGGCGGCGGCAGACGGTCACCACGGGTGCGATATGACCTTGGAGAGGCGGTGAAGTGGACTGTCGAGGCGCTCGACTCAGAGGCTTTGAGCGCAGCCGCGGTGCTGAGACAACCAGAAAGACAATTGGCATCGCCGTGACAGCAATGAAGAAAGTCGAGCCAGTCCAACATGTACGAACCAGGCCCAAAAAGCTCCTCCCGACTGGAAAGAGGGAATTGGAAGCCGTGGCAATACGGCAGTCTTCCGAGTTCCGCGGTCAAGGGACATTGGTTGACGCCGGCGCGGGAGCCCGTACCGGGCTTGGGGATTCCGTAGAGCAGGAGCAGCGTGGCCATTTGGTCCCCGGGGAAGCTCTCGGCGGCGTCCACGGAGAGCAGCTTGCCCGGGACGACGAGGCGGCGGAAGAGGCGCGACGTGCGGCCGGAGCTGAGCACGTCGCACAGAACGGACAGGGACGGGTCCAGCGGGGAACTAGAGGGGGGGCGCAAGTAGCCTGCGGGGCACAGCAGGCCGAGCGAAAGGGTGACGCAAGAGCAAACGATACCGCACGGCAAGACTGCGCAATGATTGAGGAACACACGCTCTCCGGCCAAATTTCGACAAAGTTCGACAGGATATATCCATGAAACGCCCTGTACGGAGCTCGTCGGCGCCTGATAGATGCACTAATAGTTGGAAACCGTCAGCCATACAGTCACTTGTCAACCTCAGCTTTGTTTTTTGAAAGGAGGAGGATGCTTACTGATACGTAGGACATGAGTTATCTTGACTCCCGTCTTCTAGTGGCCAAATATTTCATAGAAATTGCCGACCTGCTACTGAGTTGTGCTGACAAACAAGGGTTCTCGCAACGACCTCCGCTCGTAGGGAACAACATCAGCACACGGAAGCCCCAGCTTAAGGTCAGATTCAAGTTCGCTTGATTCAGCAATCATCAAAACCTGCAAATCAGAGAGGTTGACGTGCTGGTTCACGCAAAACACATGAAAGTTCCGACAGTTTCACAAAGCCGCCTTCGCTTACTCGTGACCCCGGTTAATTGCGCATCGCTCACCCTCCATGTAGAACGGGTTGGCCGGCAACGAGGCGCGCACTTCTTTGGGCCCCTGCGCCTGTGGCCACTCGCCCGCAATCGCGGCCGCCGCCCGCAGCTCCGCTGCCGCGCGTGGGTCCGGCGAGAAAGGCCGCCAAGGACCGAAGTACTGTGCAGCAAGGAGGGCAGATTCAGAGAAGGGACCCAGCTCAGAGGTACAACGAGGCAGGTGACAAAAGGCAGGGGGCCCTCGTTTTGCTCCATCCGCAATCGCTGCAGAGCGTGATAGCTCTTTGCCAACGGAGCGCTGCCGGGGACGGGTCAGGAGGCGCCCCTGGTATTGCTTGATGCAATATCGACTGAACACGAGAGTGCTCGAAGTCCGCGATGTTAACCGCTTCTCCGGCATCTTATTCCTATTTTGAGCTATCCCGAAATGAGTTTGTCGCCGTCCTTGACTATGCCGCTCTGACTAATCTTGTTGGCTCTCGACTCCACTGAAAGCCGCCTCTTGAATTTACCGCATGAAATCTCAGCGCCTAGCCGAAAGTCAATCCCTTTCAAATCCTTGACTGGTGTCCCAAGTAATGGGGAATCTCCCTTTGCGACCCGCGCCCTCCCACTGACTGCCCCAATGACAGGGCAAAAGGTTCCTTACTTTGCACACTTGAATTGGCACCCAAAGCGACTAGTCCGTATTTGCGAAGGAGGACCTTCATACACGTTCTCAAAACATGCGTGTTCCGACGAACGAGCATCTTCATCAAACAGAAAATGCAGATAAGGACTCCCTGTAGCGCACAGCCCTTTCCTTTCGCTCGTCCTTAATAGGTGGCCGCGAAATCTATTTGTGTGACGCAAAAAAGGACCAATCGGCTGTCAAGATCAACGGCTGGCGGCCTCACTTTTTCCGCGAGGCGCTGCACGGTGGTGGGGTCGACGTCCCCCGCGACCGCGCAGGTGAGCGTGTCGGGGCGGTAGTGCCGCGCGAAAAAGGCGTCCACCTCGCGGCGGCCGAGCGCCTCCAGGTCGCCGGGGTAGCCTATCACGGGCCGCCCGTACGGCGCACCGGCAAACGCGACACGCGCAAACTCCTCGCTGAAGCGGCCGTAAGGGGAGTTGTCCACGCGTAATCGGCGCTCCTCTTTCACCACCTAAGGGGGCGAGCGAGCAATAATGAGCATGTAAGCCGGAAATGGAGCGCCACCGGAGAAACTAGGCTACGAGAGAAAGAAAATCAAGCAAGAGATGCAAATAGTCGAGCCCTGTGATGACAATCAGCTGGAGGGAGGAGTTACACCTAAGAGCTACATAAATAGTGGTATGAGGTTCAGCAGTTAACCCCGAGGACGCTGGGTGAGACCGAGGGTTCGAGAGAAGGGCCTAACAAGGGGAAAAGGGACTAAGGAGCGAGCGAGCATATCAGATGATGCCTGCCTCTCTCAAAGAGGGTGGCTGTCATAGCTGAGGCGGACAGGCACCAAAACGTCTTCTTATACCATTCATTACAGGCCTTCTTGATGAGTTAGGCATGCCGAAAGGCACGCAATCGCAGCATTCGTCTGCGTAGCTTCACTGATGCCACAACAGGCTTTCTGCGGGCTGACCAATAGCAGCATTCGACACTCGTCATTGATGAAGCTTCCTGACGGCGGCCTCCCACCTCCTTTTCATTGTAGAGCTGCCGGAAGACGGGTGCAATGAAGCGGCCACTCTCAAGGGCCATCCACAGCTCCAGCTTGTTGGCAGGCAACGACACGTAATACTCTGTACCAAGAAAGTCGAACATCATGACGCATCCTTTTGTAAAAAGTCTGCACGAACGAGCTCTTGCGAGCCAGTTTTCGCTGCAGTCATCCGCCGATGCTCCCTGATTATTCCCTTAAAGATTTGATCTGTTCTGTCCCGCAATCTGTCCGTTTGGAAATCTCATCTCCAATAAAGTACACCCAGCTTCGCAAGCCAGTGACCCGTATGCTCGAGGTTCATACACATGATCACAAGAAGCATACCGAAAGGACAGTCTCCTGCAGCCCTGCCCCTGTCTCAGGGGGGCACCTGCAGCTGACCTGTGTTGTCCTGGCTGGTGGCCGCATTGAGGCCTACCCCCCCCTGGCGCGCCAGGATGGACCCATACTCGTTGGGCACCGCCAGCTGCTCGGCCGCCGCCAACAGCCGGGCAAACTCGTCTCGGAGCTTGGACACGCGGGCAGAGTTGCCGCTGGCTTCAGCGTCGCGCATGCTGTAGAACACTGCCAAGAAGACAGGGATTTAGCAAGGTGTGTGAAGGGGTGGCGCCACAGGTAGACGACAGCATGGGACAGTCAGGAGGAAGAGATGGACTAGAAAAGGGACAGTCCTTCCAGCACAACCCAGAAAGCAGCACAAACAGGACAAATTGGGAGCAGACTGTACTCCTCAAACCCCTCATTGGCAGTTCGCTTTGTGATACTGACCTTCGTCGATGGAGTCGAGCAGCTGTGCCTCCCTGCGTGGATCGGTGGTGCCTACTCGTGCTGTCCCCTTGAAAGCCCTGTGGGGAGGCAGAGACACAACATGAGGAGACGCGGACGACAAGAGCAAAGGATGGGTGCAGCACAAGACACTCCCAGCAGTGACGACAGTCTTGCTAGCTCATCAAGAAATATACTTGGAAGCCCATCAGGACAGAGGGACGAGACATGAATTCTTCGAACAGGGGAATCAATCAGCCGCATGACAGTCACTCTCTGCTCATCTTCCCATACAAGAGCTCGATTACAGCACGCACTCCTTGCAAGTCCTCAGAGCCCCTTCTCACATGTGCTCCAGCAAGTGGGCAATCCCCGTTTGCCCCGCCACCTCCACCGAGGCGCCCACGTCCGCATACGTGTGGCACGCAATGACGGGCGCGTTGTGGCGCTCCAGCACCAGCCAGCGCATGCCGTTGCTCAAAGTGAATGCTGACACGCGTTCGCGCAGTGCCGCTATGGCTGCCGGCTCTCCGTCAGAAACACTCTCTGCCGCCGTTAGCCCCGGCCGGTGCCGCAAGGCTGCGGGCGCCAGGCCCGTCCCTGCAGCGGCGCCCGCCGCAATGAGGGCCTGCCGGCGGGACAGCTGGGCAGCGGAGGCGCCAGCTGGCGGTGCAGCATTGGAGGACTCAGCGGAGCTTGGTGGCAAGGGAGGGGCAATAGGAGCCGCATCGTTTTGTGGGCAGTCTCGCTGGCTGCTTGCAATCACGAGTGGTCTGGGGGGAAGGATTCTTCTGTTGAGATGCCTCCGAATGCCGTTAGCCTTTTGCGTGCTGTTAGCATGCAAGGGGTTATGTGTGGGGGATGCGAATAGATGCCTGCAGAGGGGTCTGTACAAAGTTGGGCTGTGATTGTTCAAGCCACAGGATGGGCTGCTGAGAAGCTCACCAACAGCTGGGCCCATCCTCAACTCTGCGGCCATAGTGCACCCACCCATCGTCACTGCGCGATTGGCCTGCCCATCAACGTGCTAATATAAAATGCACGCGCTGTTCTGCAAGATTATGCCTTGGAGCTCAGGAGCACAAGCTGCAGAGATAGTTCTGATTGTCCTGGCCAGCCAGTGGTGGGGCTCCTCTCAACTCCTTACACTGACGTCAAGCTCTGCTTTCAACTGCAACACTGCCATCAGCAACGGGCGCTCATGTGCCTGAGCAGTGGTGGTGCTAATCAGAACTGATCCGAGAGCTTCATGACGGTAGAGTGACAAGACATGCGTGTGTCTCGACTCTTGACTCTTGCCAGACTTGGAAGAATGTGTCAACTGACCAGTGGACTGCATAGATGACTTCACCTTCAACTTCAAGACGGACGAAACATGTGATCGCATCCTGTTAGAGCTTGGCATGTGCAGCATGGTCCGCTTTCATTCTCGCTTGTCAGCATGGATGATGCTCTAGTACGAGTTCCTCCAGCAGCAGGGGGTGGCGACAGTGGCCTGGTCAGAGTGCCGCCTGCGGTAGACACCGCAATTGTGAGCCCGCTGCCCGAAGGGTGGGCCAACAGCCACAAAGAGAAGAATTCCGTTGGGCATGCTGCAAGTGGCGCCGGAAGTAGCTCCAGCATTGGGCAACAACAAGGGGGTACCACCACCCATCAAGATCAGAGAAGAGTGGTGGAGTGTCAGGAGCCGCGAAGAGCATAGCTTGAGCCTTGAGGTGACAGGGCAGGGGAACCCATTCTGCATCTTGTTGGCAACAGGCGGGGCTGGCTGGCCCCGGAGGAGTGGCCTCTTGTTGAATTCTCACAAGGTTCTGTTTGAACTGCCGAAGCACTCCATTAAAGTGCCCCTTGTGCAGAGAGTGGTCATGTCAGAAAGTAAGCTAGAAATGGCTTTGGACAGCTCTCATCATTGAGTGCAGCGTTCCCAAGGATGGACACTTCACAAGAGCCCCCCCCCGACACCGCTGAGCTGCAAAGCAGAGCAAACACTTACATCGAGACTCCCTTGGAAACAAAGCCTGCTCCTGAGCTGGATCCAGAGCCCTCTGACGTGGGCACTTCAGAAGGGGCAGTAGAATCCATGGGACCTGACACTAGGACGCTTCATGAGACAAGGGAACCACCCTCATCAAATGCCCCTTCAGAAGCCCCTGCCATAGAGCCCAACAAGCTAGCTCAGGAAGGAAGGTCTCAAAACCTCCCATCAACAGAGGATCTCCAGTCGATTGCTGCTCGGCTGATAGTGTTTGGGTTCACAGGCAAAGGGCCCACTCTGAACAAGCACGCCAAGAACATGATTGCTCGGGGTGAGATGGCCCGCCTGAGGCAGTCTTAGCTTCCGCGCTGTTTCGAACAATGATGAACTGCTCTTCTCGCTGTACAGTGGTGGTGATGGTCAAAGCTTGGGTGAATGAGAGCATGGATTTTGTCTTAGAGTAGCCCAGTAATTTTGCTCTGAAGTTTTCACAATAATGACTTATGCGATATTCAGCTCAGTTCTTAAGGGGATCTGATCATTTGGAGTTGTTCATGCTTGAGCTTTCGGCGCATCAGAAGAGTGGGTCCCGCAGTATAATAGGTTCACCCACGTTCAGTAGGAGTGCCAAAAGGCAGAACTGTCCTGGATGCACCCTAGCTAACTTGTTGACACATCTGGCACCACTTGGAGCTTCTACAGGAGATACAAGATTAATGGCGTCTGCTTTCAAGTCTCCTCTATATGTTTATTCCTCATCTTTGTACCCTGTCCTCCACTTCTTTTGTAAAACGTCCTTCTTTCCCTCCAGGCGCGGGCGGCGTGATCCTGTTCTCGCGCAACTTTGCGGACCCCCCCCAGGTCGCGGAGCTGGCTGCCAACCTGAAGCGCGAGGCGGGCAGCCGGCCGCTGCTCGTCATGGTCGACCAGGAGGGGGGGCGCGTGCAGAGACTGGGCCCGCCCTTCACTGTCGTCCCCCCAGCAAGAACAATTGGGGCTGCGGGGGATCCCTCTACAGCCGAAGCGGCAGGGAGAGTCCTAGGCAAAGAGCTGCGCGCGGTGAACGTGGACATGGACTTGGCGCCCGTGATGGACGTCGACACCAACCCGCTGAACCCGGTGATTGGCAGCCGCAGCTTTGGCACGTCGCCGGAGGTGGTGTCAGAAATGGGGTACGCGGTCATCCGGGGCCTGCAGCAGGAAGGGGTGGCCGCGTGTGCCAAACACTTCCCGGGCCATGGCGATACTGAACAAGACAGTCATCTCAGCCTGCCGCACGTGCACCACGACCGGGAGAGGTGAGCGCAAAGATGAACAAAACAGTCGAGGAGGTTGATGCCAGCTGGTGCTCTGGTTTCAGAACGTACAAATGAGAGAAGGCTCGCGTGTCCTAGGTCGGTGCCAAGGCTCTTTTGCCCTGTTCTGCCCCGTCTCGTCACACGACTTGCTTGGAGTTTCTCTCCTCCTTCGTGAAGAAGATGAGTCCGCTTGTCGAGAGGATGCCGAGGTAAAGCCAAACTGCGTCGGCCCTAGCTCTTCGGCCCTTCGTTTTGCAGCAATAATCAGATAGCCCTGGCGGATGTCATTGTTGAGACCCAAATATTGAGTTCGTAACGATCGCTGGCTTCGTCACTAAGCGAGCACCAAAAATGTTTGCTCGCTGCCCTTCTGCCGCTACAAACATCTGTCGTCTCGAAAGTTGGTTCTGCTGGATTATCGAGAACGGTGTACTCCGACTTCCGTGATAGGACGTTCTTGAACACACGCTGTTCAAACAGCGAACTTCGAACATGCGGTTGCTAATCACAAAAGCCTAAACTCAAGCTTCCACTGACTTAGGTAAAACAATAAGCCTGTAAGCATCATCCATTCGCCGACCTTTCAAACGTCGTTGACTGCTTTGGTCGAAGCCACGCTGACGAAACTCGTGATTCAGTAAGTCGGCGCACCTTCACTGCTACTCTATCACAAAGATCCCGCCCAACCTCCTCAAATTCGCCCCAAGCCTCTTGAGTCTATGCTTCGCAGGCTCGAACGCGTTGAGCTGCCGCCCTTCGCGGCCGCCATCAGCGCTGACGTGGCGTCCATCTTGGTTGCCCACGTGGCCGTCCCCGCCCTCGCGGCCGCCCCCTCCGAGGCCGCGCTGCCCGCGTCCCTGAGCCGCGGCGCGCTGCATTACCTGCGGCACACGCTGCACTTCGACGGCGTCATCGCCACGGACTGCCTCGAGATGGGCGCCATCGCGCAATCGTACGGCATCGCGGAGGCGGCCGCGGCGGGCCTTGCCGCGGGGTGCGACATGTTCCTGGTATGCCACACGGAGGAGAAACAGGTGGCCGCGATCGAGGGGATTGCGGCGGCCGTAGAGGCGGGGCATGTGCCCCTGAAGCGGCTGCGGGAAGCGCAGTGGCGGATCGGACAGCTGGCGAGCACTTACTGCCGGCCCGCGCCGTCGCTGAGCGACCCCGTGGAGACGGCGTACCGGGAAGCGCTGGTAGGCAGCGTCGGAAGCAGGGCACACAAAGAGGCGATCGCGGAGATTGTGAAGCAGGCGCAGGAGAGGACGCAGGGGGAAGGGGGGAGGACGGAATCTGGAGATGATATAGCGCCGGAAGATGATCTCGTGAAACAGAGTGGAACTTAGAAAGGTGTACAGACATTGCCTTAGGTGTGAGAACGTGATCGAAGTAAACGTGCAACCCTGGAAATTTTGGTTCAAAAAGCTCGTTTGAATCTGCGTAGTCGTACTTGATTTGATTTTCATGCAGGAGTCTCATGCAGTACGACTACAATACAACCAATTCTACAATGAGTCAGCGCCCGGCCAAGTGCAGAAGAATCATAATTTCATGGATCCGATCGCGACTCCCACAGCTAGCTAGCATAGCGATCAAATATACGTACGGTCATGTGTGCACCACCGCGCTCAGTGTCCACCGTACTCGTTCATGAATCTAGCTGGCCATGGCAGACATTCTGGCTGCGGTTGCGCGCCGCGCGACCGCACAACATCGTGCGCGTGGTAGTATGCCATTCGACCATGCTTCTCAACTTACTTTTGCACACTAAGTGATAAGCATTCAATGAGTCGGTACAACTATTTACTCCTGCATGCTCAACTTCGAGTGTACACAGGCTCGGGCCGCTGCAGCACGCATGCTGCCGCCAGCGCGCATGGCGTACAGATGACAGTTTACGTCCCTACATCGCCAAAGAACTATTTGAGGAGTGCGCTGTACTACCGACTCACGGACGATTATGCCCAACCCGGCTTGCCAGGTGAATAGATTGTCAGCCAGAAACGTACTTTCATTGCTCTGACTTGAATAAAATCGTACGCGACCAAGCATGCATGAGCAGCTACACGTCCCTCGATCAAACGACGTATCCTTCGGAACAAAACTTTTCCAGCTTGGTTTTCACAGGGATTTGGGCGGAACCTCCGACTTACTTGTACAAGGATATCCTGCAAAGCGTCCTTTTTTTTCCATTGAAAGCGTGCGTAATATTGTACAGCCTGGCATGCACCATATGCTTACACCTATATTTGACATCTGGCCCTAAGCGTTCACTGTATTGTTACATCATCATTGGGTTGGCAAGCCGAGGGGCTCCTCCGGTCCGCTCCTGATGCATGATCTCTCTCCGCGTCCCTCCTGGTGGGTGCACACCCGATTCCCCGCTCCCCCGGGTGCCGGCGTGCGCCTAGGCGGGCGTGAGCTGCTCCGACTTCTTGGTCAGGCTGTCCATCAGCGACGAGAACGACTGCCCGAAGGAGTCCAGGCCCGCCTTCTCCAGCGTCGTCGCCACGTCCTCCATGTCGATGCCGATCTGGGCACAGAAGCGCCGCGGAGCGGACTTGTCAGCCTCGCTTCACGAAAGTCACCATTTAGAGAGCGACAATAGCCGTAACGGCCCGCAATGAAGACACATGCGCAACTTTGATTCCAACGGATTGCGACGAACAACGGCTTGAGTGCGACTTCTTCGAAAACGAGGTTTCATGCGAAACATGGATACAACACGATAAGAGGCAGGCCGCAGCCCCGAGCGGTGGTCGTCATGGTGAGGGTCGGCAGGAGTCACCTCTTTGAGCTTTCGCATGGTGGCGTGCGCGTCGTCCAGTTCCTGGTCCACAGTGCGGGCCACACTGCCGTGGTCCATGAACGCCTGCACACAGCACGAGTCCATCCGTCGTGACTCCCTAAAATCCTAAAACCCCCAAAACCTACACCACGGATGTCGAGGTACGTGTAAAACCAGAGCACTCTTCCAAAGCAATCGGAGAACCTCCGAGCAGGCGCGCCTGTTGTCTTGGCAGTCCCTTCGTGGCAACCGATACTGCTGCAGATGTCAATTGGGCGCAGCCCACGAAGATCGCGAGCGACCGCAGTCGCAGAGTGCCCGGGGGCGCCACGTGGCCTGCCCGGCGTGCCCCACCTGGATGGTTTTCTCGGGCATGGTGTTGACGGTGGCGGGCCCGATGAGCTGGTCCACGTACAGCGTGTCCGGGTACGCGGCGTTCTTGGTCCCCGTGCTCGCCCACAGCGGCCGCTGCATCTTGGCGCTCGCGCGCGTCGCCAGCCCCTGCCACCGCGGGCCGCTGAACTTGCTGCACAGCAGGAAAAGGGGGGTGGTTTAAGAAGCAGCAACGGACTTGGGCTGTCACACCTCAACTTCGCGGACTGGCGATGAAATGGGGTACCATCCTCTTGTTGCCCAGGAGGACGGAAAGACTGCACAAGTGTATGCGATACCGCAGCTTGACGTCTTGAGATACAAGCCCATCTGGCCTTTGAGACGCAGACCCCCTTTTGATGAACGGTCGGCTTTGAGTGGTTCCGAGCATGTGAAATCCTGTGTAGTTGGTATTGTAGCAGAGACGTGTCGTTTCGTTTCACTGCTGAGGACTTTGTATGTGGCGCGGTCCTTCAGTACCTCTATTTACCGCTTCTCGATTTCGACTGGGATTTCTGCAGGGGGCAAAAGCATGTCTGCCAAACCTCGCCGATGAGATTTCAATCTAAAGTGACTTACAGGGTCACGCTGTGTCTCGACCCACGCGTCGCCTGTCAACAAGTTCTGACTGAAGTAAAATGCGCCTTCTCGGACGAGTTGCCAGAGGCCAAACCAACGAAACGCAAACACCTGCTCGTGAAGCGTACAGTGCTTTGTAAGGTCACTCGCTATGTGTTGACCGCCATGACTTAAGCTAGAGGAGCTTGTCGGATCGCCGCACGATATCACCTTCCTTTGCCGCAAAACCCCGCGGCGGATGCTGCGAGACTGTGTCGAAGTGAAGGAGGCGCAAGTGGTGCCGAAGAGCCCGCTCACTTTTGCGCAAGTTCGTACGCGAGCTTGGCCTGCGCGACGGCGGCCTTCCCCTTGAGCGCCTGCGCCTCGGGCGTGCCGATCGCGTCCAGCCGCTTATCCACCTCCGTGTCCACGCGGCTGCACACAACACCGCCACGTCAGCATCAGCGGGCCTCCAAGCAGGACAGTTCTAAAGGCGCAACTCCAATCAACTCGGGGAAATGGTGCTTTCAGCGACACACGACCACGAGCAGATGATGAAAAGAATGATAGACATGAAAGTTAAGGAACGTGCTCGTTTTACTGCAGATTTTGCAACCCTCGACCAAGCAACGTTTACATTGGCTGGGGCACACAGAAGCCATGCCCTTCTTACCAAGCGCCGTCCTCAAAAAGGACCACTGACAAACGTAAAAAGTTGCAGCCCTCCAGTCCTGGGCCTTGAAACACGTGGATACAGTCTTCAAACGGTTGCCCCAGTGGGGGGCAATCAGACGACCTTGCGTGTCCCGCCAAAAAGTTTCTGCTAGGGGAGGGGAGAATGTTGCACCTGACGAAGAAGGACGCAACGCTGGAGATGGCCGCTACTTTCTCGGCTGATAGCTGCTCAGCAGCCTCCTCCAGGCCCGCCAGGTACGCGTCAATCACCGCCTCGTACCGCGTCAGCGAAAAGATGAGCTGCAAGCACGCCAGGCAGGCGTCAGCGCGATGAGAGGAGAGGAAAGGCCGGAGACATGGACAAGAGACTCCGATTGAGGAAGTGCTCGGAAGTATAAGGGAGGACTCGCGTCCCGCCGTTCCTGATTGCAGCCTTCCTCCAGGATGCATAATCTGTGAGGTTGCAAATCGTGTATGAGGCGGTTTAGCCGGTTCATTGGGCCACATCAAATGGTGCCTATAAGCCAGCTCACGCAGGGGACGCAAGGAACTGGCAGATCAAAGGAGTGGAGCATCAGCGTTTGATCGGAACCTACTGTAACGTTCACGTTCCGGCCTTCCGCGATCATGCGCTGGATGGCGGGGACGCCCTCCTTGGTGGCCGGGATCTTGATCATCAGGTTCGGCTTGTTGATCCTGCGCCCAGCAGAATGTCAGGAGCCGTCAGCAGAACAACTAAGCACCACCGAACACCTGTGATTTTTTAAAGGTCACAATCCCGTCGAAGGGGGGCGAAACCCACCAGGTTAAGTACAGTCAACGTCAGTTTGCAGGAAACAAAGACCCAAGATCATCCTGAAACATGTGTTTTATACTTCTTAGACACTCAAGCCTGGCATTTTCGTCTTCTAAACAACAAGCGGTGAGCTGACCTGCCGTGCAGGTAGCGTGCGGAGTCAATGGTACGCTGCGTGTCAAGGGCCACCTCAGGGGACACCTCGATGCTGATGTAGCCGTCCTCCCCATGGCTGGCCGCATACACAGGCCACAGCACCTGAGTGCAAACGCGACTATGTGACGCCCCATGTGTAAGTCACAAGAGCGCTCTGAAAGATGTCATTCGACACATAGGCCCCCTTCAAGGGGTCAATGGAAACCGAAGCCTGCTATTGTGGTTTTGACTGCACTCTTACACGAAGCGCAGAGGCTGACTTATGGCGCCCGACTTCCGAACACCTTGTGCACAGCGTTGGTCCATTACGTGGGCGCTCACCTCAAGCGCGTCGTTGATGTCTGTGATCTGCAGCTCCCAGTAGCTCTGCTCCACAGTCTTTCCCGCTGCAATGAGCTCCCGGTACTGACCATCGTAGCGATCCGAGTGCATCACTGCTTTCTCAAAGATGCTCGGGTTGTCCGTCACACCCCTGCACACATCACACACCGCCCGCATGTCGGATAGGGGCGTCGCCAGAGGAAGGATCACATGGAGGAAGCCCAGTGCAGCCAGGACTTTTTCACACATAAGGGAGTCCAAATACCGCAATGCTGTGAAGTTCTGCAAAGCAGATGTAAACAGGCCTGTGCAAGCAATACAAGCGGGGTCGTAGTGAGTTGGTGCTACATAGAGGGTGTGCGGGCTTGTGGCTGGGTGTGCCCCCACCTGATGCCCTTGTCCACCCACTCCTGCAGCTTGCCGTCCTGGAGGTCGTCCCTGCAGCCGAGCATGCCCAACGCTTGATCGCAGGTATACAATTCTGGGCCTGTGCGGCAGCCGCATATGCTTCAAGCTGACCACAATGTTTACGTCAAATATCATCACAGTGCCAGCTCACTCCGCATGGTCAATTGAGCAGATGATCTGGGGGTAGAAGAACATTGACAACCTAATTCTCCTTTACATGCAAGCCGCTGGCAATTGTCTTGGCACTTCGCGAACCGATAAGGGGAGCAGGACAAAGATAGGAAAAGAATGGTGGGACTTGGTCCAACACCGGCACATGAGCCCCCACAAAACACTGCATGAACTAGAATGCTGCTGTGCTTTCATAGAGATCTAGCCCAGTGACAAAGAACCTGGCCAAGAGCTGGGGGAATTTCTGTACCTGGTGAGATTGTCCAGCCATGGGCTCTGCCCCTGCTGGTTGTACAGGTCATGCAGGCGCGTGTGCTGCTTGATATCTTCAGCCACATTGCCGGATGTGGCAGCCTTTGCGCACCGCACCTGCAAGCCTCGGGAGAAGCACTGCCGCTGGGACTCCCCCTTCCTGGAAAGGATCGGACCGGACAGGAAGGCGGACTGCCCGCCCAATGCGCCGAGGCATTGTGGCAGCGACAATGTTGGGCACAACCAGTGAGAGTCTCTTGATGCAGCTGAGGCGGAGGCTTTGCGATAAGCAGCGACAGGGACAAGCTGGGCGACAGGAGAGGCGATCGACGAGGCAGCCATGGCGCGAGGAACACAATGAACACGCTTGGATCACCCTGCAGAAAGCATCAAGTTTTGCTGCGTTGCACTCTAGTCTCTAATCTTAGAGTGTAGACTCTCACGCGGAACGCCGAATCTCAGAAACAGGCATCTGTATCCCGCATTGGTTGATTCAGCCATGTGTGACACGTCATCGCCTATAGTGGCTCAAAAGATTCGGACGCTGTTGGAACATGTCCGAATCGGCACAAGATTCTAAGACGGTGTCCGAATGGCTGCTCTTGACAGCAACAGATCAGAAACCTTGGGACATTCCACAACTGACAGGGAGGCTGTAGACGCCATTTTGATGTAAGTAAGGGTGCCAACCCTAAGAGGGCCCCCGTAGCTACCTCAAACCGCAAGGACATGTTCTGGCTGCAAGTCGATAGAGCGCAGCGGCCATGAGAAATGTGGTGAAATTTCATGGCATTCTCAGTGCCTCATAGACCATTTGAGTATTGGGGGCGCACATATCATTGTGGCATCGTCCGATTGCTTTCGGTGCAACTGGAAATGCAAGACACTATGCAGGGATGCATGCCTGCACTCATTGTGGGCATCCGAAGGTGGCACTCGGGGGGGACAACCTACGGTGAGCATTCAATGGACTGGCAACATCCTGTACAAAATCTACGGGTTGCTCGGAAGCCTAGTGTCTTCTAGTGCCTGGTTCAGGTCAATTGCAGTGGTTTGCTATAAGCCAGACAATAAGCTACCTGCAGAGCAGAAAGTGCATTTTCATTTTTGCAGTTGTACCAACGCGCCTGATGCCTTACATTTGAATCCAGTAAAATCACCTTGTCTTAAGAACGAAGGTATAACCTCTGTCAGAACATGTTGCTTGAAGTCCTGCATCCTGTTCTGCATTGTCCAAGGCCTGGACAAAGCTTATGAAATTGCAGCAATCGCAGTGGCAGCATTCAGCTCAACATCCACATTGACCGCAACTTGTTTTACTGTGATAGTTCTGAGAATCCATATGAGGATTCGCAACACAAACTCATGTTGAAAAGACCCACTTCTAGCATTTCTATAAAATTTGGCGGGCAAAAGTCTGGCCGGGCAGGAGAAGTGAATGTGGATTACGATTGTAATTCAACAAAGCCAGACACAATGCTCATCAAGCTCAAGCTCTAATCATGGGCTAAGAAGCAAAAACAAACTGTCTTGCTCACTGCGCAGGTGGAGTTCTTGCTGCTGCTTCGATATTTAGCAGCAAGGCACCGTGCCGCTGTGGATGGGCTGGTCACACTGGCCATCAAAGCACCGGCAGCCAGACCTCCCCCTGCCAGCAACATGCATAAAAAAAGAGGTGAGCATCTGACCCATAATCTGCGCACCAGTTTCAGAGAAGGGGCCACACACGCAACTGGCGATGCAATATTGATTCGTGTAGTGACCCTGTATCCTTGAAGGCTTCTAATCATATGGTTTTAAGGTCTTGACCCATCACTTCTCACCTTGGTGCCCCTCTGAGTTTCGATGCAATGCCCCAGACATTCAGCCGCTGCTGCATGATGGCCCGCTAGCTCGCAAATGCGAGTGTTCAGCTGCCGCTATGACGTACAGATTTGAGGGGCAGAAGAGCAAAAGCGCGATCGTTGATCACAAGCGTTGCGACAATAGTACAACCCCCGGATGAAGAAGGCATTGACTTTTGAACATTTTGATGAGACAAAGTGAATATCTTACCTTAATGTCAACCTGTGCAGAATCAGGAGGTGGGCGTCCCCAGCGGTTCAACCGCCAGGACCGCCAAGCACCCAGCGTGCGCTACAGCCTGGAAAAGGTGTGGCTGCGCGCGGAGGCATGCTGTACACAGGCCCGACTGGGGGCCAGGCAGGGCGCACGGCGCCAGCAAGTGACAAAGCAGGGGCGGCAGGCGCTGAGCACGCCGGGGCCTTCGCCGCCAGGGGGGAGTTTGCACCAGGCAGGGCCCACGGCAGCAGCAAGTGTTGCTGGCAGGGGCGGCAAGCGCCCAGCGCGCAGTGGCCCCGCGGTAAACAGGGGAGGTGATCGCGAGCGCGGGGCCTTCGAAAGTTCGAAAGTGGGGGCGCCTTGCACCTGGTTGTACTATGACAGAGGGGATGGGGGGCAGCAGAGCTCAGCGCGCCTGCAAGTGTTGGGGGCGGCAAGCAATAAGCACGCCAGCAGTGCATTCAAGAGGACATGCAAGGCTCAGGCAAGGGTCAGGCGGCCCAGCTTGGGCCAGGGGCAGGGACACACAACGTGCACGAGGGGTGTTGGCCAGTGAGGGTATGACCTTGAGCCATGGCCCAGGGCGCGCGCATGTTTTGCAAAGGAGCAGGGGCGCTCAGAGACGAAGGGAAATGGCACTTAGGCAGGTTCGAAGCGCGCACAGCCTTGGCAAGGTCTCAAGCGAGCGCAGCCTGGGTGCTACTTGAGCGCCTACCTGAAAAGAGGGGGATGGTGTACGGGGGAGGCACTGCCTAGGGGCGCGAAGCGCTCTTGGCGCACTGCAGATACGATGTGAGGTAAGTCAGCGCTGATGTGCAGAGCATCTGTAAACTCAATCAGCCAGCCTCCAGGTCTTCTCGCAACAGTCTTTGCAGTTCCAAGTAGGTATGGCTATTTGGAGATTGCAAATAAAAGGAAAGGATGCAAGCAGTGAAGGACTTGGGACGGGGTGATGCTTCAATGGAAGACCATTGAAGTCCTATTGTGTAACTTGGTGCTAGAGAAGTACAGGCTTCTCACCCCCGGGTGGTGCCTCTCAGTCAGTCACCCCAGTTTGGCCCTCTTGCTCGAGCTCAGGCTCTTCGTCCGTGAAAGCCTCCCCCACCCCAAGGCCCATATCCTCCTCAATGTCCGCTTCCTCATCGTCGTCGTCATCGTCGTCCGACCAACCATCGTCAGATTCACTGTCCGAGAGCGCTTCACCAAAGATGCCCCGTGCGCTTGCAGGCTCCCACCCCCCCCCCTCGAAACTTTGGCTTGCAACGACGCCCCCGCTGGGACCAGCACTTGGGGTTCCCCTCTCCGTCTCTCCAGGACCGTCGGTCGATACGCTGCTTCCTTGGGGAGGACCGGACGGTGTCCAGTCCCCTCCCCCCACTCCGGCATTGACGCCACTCTCCACGCCAGAGCTCGTCGGTGAGCCATTTCCGCCCCCAACCGCAGTCCCTGTTTCTCGGTCGCCCACAGCGGCAGCATTCAAGGCCCCCCAGCTGCCCCGTGCTCGCATCGCGCTTGTAGCCAAATTCCCCTACTGCGGGGACGCTCATCCAGCCCGTGCATGCCGAGTCCCAGATTTTTAGGACCAGCACACCCCTCAGGAAGTGGAACAAGAGGGCCCCAGCTGACGGCACATTCCCTTCCTCCCCTGCAGATGCCGTCCACGTCCAGTCCCGAACTGCTTCTAGCCATCTCTCCACTGCAGCAGCGTCGCGTGAGTCGGCGCCCCCGGTCAAGGTTGAGAACGAGCGAGGAGCCGTTTCTTCGACCAGCCTGGCTCTGTATCTCAAGAAGTAAGCAACTCCCACCATCCTCAAAAACGCCCCATATGCACCTCCTAACTCTTCTGCCGCCGCACCCGAAACTCCGTGCGCCTTCGCCGGCTCCCCAGCCAATTCCCCCCCAGATCGTGCATCCCCCGGAGGTCGAGTTGTCATCTCTTCCCAATCTGCTAAAGTGCAGCCTGCCAGCCCGCTCACAAAATGCGCTTCCTGGTAGAAGTTTTTGAGGAACGTGCGCTTGCTAATGCCGCTAAAGAAGGAGACAAAGTCGCATCCGGTGAGGACAAACAGACTAACCAGGCTTCTCACTCGCTGTGCAGCTTCGATGGACTGGAGATGGGGATGACCCTGGATGGCCCCGACCAGCTGGTTGACGTCGACAATACCCGGCTCGTTCGCTTCTTCACCTCGCGACCGGCTGATCTGGACAGGACGTACACCTGCCTGCTACCCGGCCTCTCCAAGCGCTGCGCACTCCACCGCTCGAAGGTGAGCAGGCCCACCATTAGGACGTCCGAATCGGGGGAATAGACGACAATGGTGTCTTCCGGACACTTATGCGCATGCAGCCAGACTCGGGTGTCCGCCTCGGCGTGATTGCTTAGGTACTCGTCCCCCACGCTTACCGCAACTTCGCCGTTGACACGAGTGATGACGCACGCCTTGTTCTCAAACTGCCCGCCGTCGAAACCGCCAGCGAGCAGACAAGTCTGCCCTTCCCGAAGGAGAGGTGTGACCAGCCCCGGCAGGATGTCGCTTACGATGTTGATCAGCTGGCGCTTCAGTTTTGCGCTGGCAAGAAGCTGCCCCACGCCTTGTTGGTATGGGGGACGGGGGACTCGGCAGTGAGGTTGGTGGTGGAGTCGTCGGAGCCTCCCGCTGACTCGGCCCTTTTGGCCTGCAGGAAGCTCTTCATCCCGGTCGAGTGCCGTCGATCGTCAAAGACCACCTCCACCCGGTTCACCAGGGGACCTGAGAAGGTAATGAGTAAGCTAGTCTGTTCGGTGCTTTCTCGAGCTTTTGATTGCCGCTTTACATTCTTCGCAGGTCAAATACCAGATTAGGCCGGTCGAACTAGGCAAAGCAAGCGTCTGGGCCCCTTCGGTTGTACCAAGTCAATAGAAGCACCTCAAAGAAGTACAGTCGACGTAAGATGCTCTAGCAAGTTACAATGGTTAACCGTTTCCTTCAGAGATATCATAGATCTAGATTAGTCTTCATTCGGTCCGTTTTGGTCGGTATTGTTTTGGTTGTCCCTGTTTTACACCGTACTGTGTGGTACACTTTTAGAGTACAAACCCTTCAAGATGACCTGAAGGAGTACAGTCGTGAGTCCTTACCTTGGAGCCTCCACTTAATCCACCTGCCCACAAGCTGGTACACATAGTCCTTGAGGTAGACACAGTTTGCGAGCGGCACTGAGTTGATCATGAACATGCCCTCTAGGATCCAGCAGGTTGTCGCGGGGTAGCGGTTGGAGAGCGTTTGTGGAAATTCGTTCTCGACAAGAAACCTGTTAAAATCGCTTTTTGACCCTTTACGCATATCGCCCGCGGCATCAAACAGGGCCAAAGAGATTGGAGTTGTTACAGTTAGGTTCGTGCCAAGCGACCGCCCTTGCCTCTCCGCTTCTAACAGCCTTTTCATGACTATAAGCGTCTTCTTTGCTCTTATCTTCTCTAGGTCTTTCGCTTTTCTACTCCTTGGCTTAAGCGGCTCAAAACTCCTCAGGTAATTCCTCTGCAAAGGCTGTTGCTGGGGAGGTCGGGGCACGTGCAGGATGATGATGTTGACGAAAAGCGCTGTAAGGCGATCGCCCAATTCCCGACAGGTGAGCAGGTCCTGTTGAGACTGGGGGCTTGCGGCTTGGTCTTTGAACAGGTGCCAGAGCTTGTCCCCGTTGCCGTCTGCAAGTGCCTTGACAAGCCTTTCGCTTGACAGGAACATCATCTGAGCATTCTGGATGTGAATCTCGGAGTACTTATGCGCTCCTAGCCCCCCTCTTTGACCAGACACAACGTTTCTGTGACGTTTGGGCTATGGTTAAGTCTAACCGCTCAAACCC
>DF237746.1:0-27320 GCA_000708835.1 Klebsormidium nitens | reverse complement strand
ACGAGTCACGGCAACGGGGGAACTCCGTAAGGCTTAACGCACGCAACCGGCACTTCTTGAATGATCAAGCTCAGTGCCGGAGCCCAGCAGGCACGGTCTCCCGCCGCTGAGCAAAAGGCCGAAGCCCTTTACGCATGCGCAGCCCCCCACAAATACCGATCAGCGAGACCACCCCTAGCCTTAGATAAGACCGAGTGGCCTGCCTCCTGAAGCACCTCAGGAGCAAGTGGCCTATTGCCCTTGCGCCAAACTGGTAACGGCAGACTCTACCACCTAGAAACAGCCACCTCAGCCCCAGTCTCACAGACCGTACAGCGGGCTGCTCTTTAAACAGCCCGAACACTCCGCGCTCTCTGCGCGCCTCGTCCCTCACTGGACGAGCCTACTCTCACTCCCACGACACACTCACAGAACCCTGATTTTTTCTTCTCTAATTGTTCTGCGCCACATTCCGCGCATCACAGAAGGTCCATGAATGTGATAGGTATACACAGCACTACTCGCGCGCGCTCCGCGCTTGCACATGAGACTTACTTTAGGCCATCGTTCAGCTGTCAAGAGTTCCTTATTACACCGTCTCTACCACAGCCTTGGATAGAACAGAAGAAAGAATGAAGCACAAGCTTCATTCTTTCACAAGTCACACCTGTCTGAAGTTCTAGCCTAGGGCCTGAGTCATAGCCTATGCTACCGGCATGTCCTCATTTATTATCCAATTTTTGATTTAACTACTAATTCAGACACGAATCGCATGCGACATGATCTGGCATGACAGCATGCAATCCTCCCATGCAATCAAGATGCATGTAACCCGACTTTTATGTCATGCGACAACTTTCGGCTTGCAGCAAAAGAGGCATCCTTGGTTGCTGCAAGGTAGCAAACGACTCCCGCACACCGTCAAGCAAAGTGACATAATTTACAGACGGTGATGGGCAATGAGAATGCCCGCCGCCGCTCCATGTGATCCATCACAAAGCCTCTACTCTAGACTCTAGGATATGCTGACGGCCTTGGATTTGGCACTCTACTAGCAGACTTGACCACACTGCCTAGCTTTTCCTAGCCCACTTCGGGCCCTTCAATCCTGGCTGTTCTGGGTTGTAGTACTCCATCTCGCCGCTGTAATCTAGCCCCGGCGCCATGCCGGTGGGATCCACCTTCTCCTCCGCTCTTGCCGCACCGGAGCTGCTCCTCTCCAAACTACCACTCCTGCGCGTCTCCAAACTACCGCTCCTGCGTGCCCAGCTTGGCCCCTTCGCCTCCGTCCCCGGCGACGGCCTCTGCACCCCGGGGGAGGTGAACCGCCCCCCGGGGGAATCTTTGTTGACGCTCTGAGGCGACTCAAGCTGCCCCGACGCCGCACTCAATGGCGACTGGCCCGAGCGTGTGGGGGTGCCTCCTCCACTGTACGACCTCCGGGCCGGGGAAAACTGCCTGATCGACCGCGGGGATGGGGGAATGACTGGTGCCGGAAGGACCGGGGAGGAGTCAGCGACCGGGGAATTAATTGTCAGCGCTGGGGGGAAGCGGGTCACGACCTTGGGGGCCTCGGCAGCCGGGGGAATCGTCGGGGTCGCGATTGGGGCGGTGGCGGGGGTTCCCCACGACTTTCGCCCCTCGGCGGCGGCGAGCCCGGCGCCAAGGGCAGCGGCGGTGACCTGGGAAAGTTCCTGTGGGGAGAGGGACGAGGAGAAGGTCAAGGAAGTGGGGGGGTGGTTTGTTGCTATCTTGTTGTCGTTGTTCGCTTGATTGTAAGACGGGGAAGAAAGCGCAGTTGATTGCCGGCTGCACATCGATGTGCTGGGTTTGAAGCAGGAGCGGGTGAGAGGGGTTTAGTTGCGCCAGGCAGCAGAGACATCACGGAAAGCCGCTCTGCGGAGCAAAGAAGCGTCTGAGCCGGACCAAGGGGAGGCTGGAGCACATTTGAGCTTTGGAACGACGCAGGTACCATCTGATGAAGGGAAGGCAGCTGGCTTGCGCTCGTTGAGCTCGTTTCAGAATTATCCTGTTCTGTAGTTGGGGCTCACAATGAGGGTTGGTTCAGCTATTCGATAAACGCTCAGGACGTAAAGCTTACCAAGCCAGAACAAGTAGAACAAGGACGGCCGCATCGTCGCTCACAAAGCTCAATGAGGCAGTGTACAGACTTGGGGAGTAACCTTATCTCATTCTCATCGACATTGTGGCCATGCAATTTCCCCTGAGTCCAGTCCCGCTCTCTTTCTGGTTCCGGAAGGCCAGGCTCAGACCAAAGGCTGACTAAATCCAGGTTTCGATCGTCGAAAAGCTCACTCTGCTCTGGGGCCCCGACTCAGCCCTGGTGACGCCTGAGTCAAAATCGATGGTGTGGAATGCAGCAGAGTTGCTCCGCTCAACCGGGGCAGCAGAAGCGAATTCCCGAGACAATCCGGTGTTGGTCAGATCCTGCATTAAGATGAGCTTCGCTCAGTTCCTCTAGATCACTCTCTCATTACCTGCATAGTACGATTTTGCTGAAATGCACGAACGCTGATCAATCCGACTTGTTTCCCTGAGTACCGTCAACTCAACTCTGCCAGTTGCTATGCATTTATCCTTGTCCTTGTCGGCCTGTCCATTGGTAGCTAGCGTGCTGGCTCTAAGCCGAGCGAGATAACCTTCTGCCAGTGAAGACCGACGAGTAGAGCGTTCCAGCAACAACGAAGCTTTCTCGAACCGTTCTCACGTATTCCTCCGAGGCTGATGCTTCAACCCGGTATCGAAACCTCCTAATGTGATCGCTTGAACCGACAATCGATGTCTCTAACAGTGATAACCGTGCCCCAATCTCGCAGGCAAATCAGCTTCTGAACGTGTCCAACCCGAAGACCCTGCCAGCTGTTAAACTACTCACCTGGGAAGCCTTGCGGCGCACGGCCCGCCCGTCGATGTCGTAGATGATGATGTCGCTCGTGTCGCTCCCGTTGGCGCTGCTGCGCTCCGTCTCCTGGTACACCACTTTCAGCGCTTGCACAACTTCCACCATGAACGGCCGGTGGGACACCTCCGGCTGCACGCACATGCTCGCGATGGCCGCCACGCGCGCCACGTCATCAAAGTTGTATCGCCCGCCCAGGGCGGGGTCGACCAGCTGCTCCAGGCCCGGCTTGGACGTCAGCAGCGGGCGTGCCTGGGGAGGAGGGTTTGGGAAGGGTTAGCGGCAGTTGCGGGCGGGTTTGTATAAGGGAGCTTGGAGGGGGCTTGAGAGGCCATGAGCGAGGTCGAGAAGGCTGAGAGAGCGTTGTGGGGGGAGTGTCGAGGGGTTGAAAGGTGTTGTGGCGATTGTTGAGCGCAAAAAGGCAGAGTCTTGAGCTTTGTCAATGCTCTGTCCGACGCTGCCTCTGACAAGAGTGGACCGAAGTAGTGTTCCGGATTGGTGTCCCAAGAGGTTTAAGCCGCCGAGCCTAACAGGATGACAGGGCGGGATGAGAGGGGAGTTCCCCTCCGGTTGTCGTCCCAGTGACTGAAACGGTGGCACATGAGGGTGTGGTTGACGAGAGAAGCAACTTGTCGGTGAAGCCACGAGCACTCACCCAGGTCACGAGATTCTCCTGGCCCGGGGGCTGATCCATGTCCACCGGCTTGCGGCCTGAGAGCAGCTCCAGAAGCACAACTCCGTAGCTGTACACGTCACTCTTGACGAGCAGGTGCCCCGTCATAGCGTACTCTGGGGCAACGTACCTGCAAACCAGAAGTCCGGTAGAGATTCAGCTCTCCAAAACATTTGCTGTGCCACCTGTCACGCCTTCTCTTGATCACGCGCTTGCAAGACAAAAGGAAACAAGAAGAGGTGCACTTTCAAGAGACAGACGTCCAACTGAAGGGGATCCGCTGAGGGCCTTGGTGGCAAGCATCGCAAGAAGCGACTTCATATTGGAAATGTGACTTTCTATGGTTCTTTCTTTTCCCCAGGTATGCACAGCCTCGTTGGCCACTCCAAAGAGCATCGAGTAAGATAGGGAAATCGCAACGAGACAGAAACGCTCTGGCTGTCGGTCACCGTTTCTTGGCTCGTGAGATACTCGCGAATTTTGCTGGCGGCAAGCTACGTTGATGTTGCAAGCCAGAGCCGTCGATCGAGGTAAACGAATGACAAAGTAGTTCGGCTTTGAGCTGTAGAATATACGAAAGCGTCGATGTGGAATAAGCATTCTCGCAAGGAAGCACAGAGAAACCAATGAAACATCGGCCACAAACTCAAACTTAAGCGCAAACATAAGCGTTCTGTGCTTAGCCGATACATGAACACGAGCAGCCCAAGATAGCAACGGGGCGTACCCAAAGGTGCCCATGACCCTCGTCGAGATGTGTTCCATCTCCCCGTCAGGCGCCGCCTTGGCCAGTCCAAAGTCGGACACCTTGGCCGTGTAGTCGTTGTCCAGCAGAATGTTGCTCGCCTTAAAGTCGCGGTGGATGATGCGAGGGTTCGAGTCCTCGTGCAGATACACCAGCCCCCGCGCGGCACCCAGCGCAATCTTCACGCGGGTCTCCCAGTCGAGCGGTTTGTCGTAGTTATCAATTCCTGAAGAGAAGCCAGGAAACAGCCTTTTAGCTGCTATAACTTTTGACTGGCAATATTGAACCTAGTTCAAAGTGGGCGTTCTGCTACATCGTGCAACAAAATCCTGGAGTTCTTTCTTCACAATGTTCGTGTTGTCTGCTGCCTCTCCTATAACCCCTTGGAAATGAACAAAAGACGCTCTGAAACATGGACTGAAAGCACCAGGGTGCAACCAAGATGGAAAACGCGGATGTTTTGCAAAACATCCGTAGCAAACGTCCGCAGCACGTCCAAAATCACATAACTTCCAACAAAGGAACTCAACCAGGGCGTCCAGTACTGACGGATGTGGTGCAACTACGTAACCAGGAAACCGGACCGACCAATATGAAAAATCTCAAGATGCATTGGGGTGCCTGCTTGCCATGCATGTGCGACTCAACGCTGCCGTTGGGGAGCAAAGATACCAGTATTCAACAACCACGGAAGTATAACTGGGGGGCACTGCAGAAAGAGGAAACTGAACCAATCAAAGCAATTCGTCTTAGATCACAATTGGGTGCCTGCTTACCATGCAGGTGGGACTCGATGCTGCCACCGGGGAGCCACGACAACCGGTATCTAAATCCACAGAAACATAGACGGGATGGCACTGCAAAAGAAGGAAACTGACCAACCAACGTGATGTCTCAAACCGCCTTCGGGTGCCTACTTACCGTGCAGGTGTGACTCGACGCTGCCGTTGGGAATGAGGTCGTAAATGAGGAGGCGGCCACGCGCGCTGGCATGGTACCCCACGAGCTTCACCAAATGCTTGTGATGCAGATGGCTCAGCAGGTCAACCTCCGAGATGAACTCCTTCGTGCCCTGCACCAAAAAAGACCTGACGTCAGCCAACTTGCTTTATAAGCGTTTGTATGCGTTGCTGACTGTGCACGACGATGGATCCAACCTCGGCAAGCCCTGCTTGGGGCTTTATTTCTATGCCGTCTGCTGAGTGGGGGCCTACAAGGGCGGTCAAGCTTCACTGAAGCATGGAAAACGTCTCGTGGTCCCACCCTGGAATACAACAACGGCCTTAACTTCGATGGCTCCTTCACATACGAGACACGCATGCACAAGGAGGATCCTAGCGGGACCACGAAGTCCATTCTGTGTCCAAAATGATCAATCAAGGCTGCTGCTTCTCAAAGCAGTCTCACCGAGTTCCAGAAATGCAAGGACCTCCTTCGTGACCCACTCCAAAGGCGTCTGAAACTGTGGCTCTCACCTGCGTCCCGTCTCTGGTCAGCCGTTTGACCGCAATCGACTTCCCGTCGGGCAGCTTTCCGCTGAAGACCTGTCCAAAGCCGCCCTCTCCCAAGATGTGGTTCGGGTTGAAGTTGTCGGTCGCCTCCACGATCTCCTGGAACGTGAACTCCCGCGCCGATCCGGACACCGTGGGATAGCTGGACTCGGTCTCGTGTCCGAGCGAACCGACCGAGAACACGTGGGCTGCAGGCAAGGGAGAAAAGCGAGTGAATTAGGAGCAAAAGAGAAGCAAGTGGCTTGTGAGAGTACCTTGGCGGCTTCGGGCAAGCTGAGGGCGATGTATCCCGTTCTAGGCCAAAAATATAAAAAGCATGCTACAGCAAGGACTTGCTGCTCACATGGGCGCCATCACTGCCACAGCGGTGTTGAGTTCAACGATCCTATCATGCAACAAACTCCCTTTTGGAAAGCTTGACACAAGGCGAAACATGCTACCTCGCCTTCAAATACTTTTGTGACACCCAAACTTGTCAGAGAAGAGGTCGACCCTCTCCCTTGTTAGAGCTCCAATGAGGTACGAACCGAACAGAGCAAATCCTAGCAACAACACCGGGATCGGAATATCCATCGTCGTTGCACCATTTACCGCTATGCAGCCTGCTCTGTCGTATTGAGCTCCCACTGCCACTTACGAAGACTTTTGGAGAGCCCTTCCTCTTTGCTGCGCTCCCCCATGTCCGCTGACTTGCTGTCCGGCCGCCGCCGTCGCAGCACCACAAACCCTATCAGCAAACAGGTCAAGAGCCCGACTCCGCAAACTGCTCCTGCCACAATTCCAGCGACTGCTCCTGTGCTCAAGGAACTTGAGCTGCTGCTAGGGGAAGCATCGGGGGGGATGCCAGGGATGGGGCTGCCGGTTGTGGGCACCGTAATTGGGGCTGCAATGGGCACCGTGCCTGGGGCCGGGGGGGGAGGTTTCACACCTGTGGTAGGAGAGGATTGCACGTTGTGAATCGTCATGGAGAGACCGTGAGAGGTGTATGCTTTGGGAGACAGGGTCCAGTCCCATTTGGCAAGGACTGGGCTCTGTCAGGCGTCTTAATAAAACCTGCAACATTGTCTTCACAGACCAGGCTGGAACGCTGGGCAAGGGAATGAGCGGTTCCGTTCCTTGAGAGACTGAAACACTCTACATCAGGCCTTTGCTCATCCAAACCTAGGACGTAAAATTAGTTCTGCCCTGCATTTTTGACGTGCTTGAAATGTCAAATCACTGATGGGAATGAACGCGGGGAATCTTGAAAATAGTGTTAAAGCATCAAGCTTGGAGCATCAAATATTGGAAACGGTTTCTGAGCGTGATTGCAATTGACCTGAGGGCTTTGATACGCACTGATGCCAACATGCTGCTCACAAAGTACAACCAGCGTCAACCAGCCACGTACCTGGGGGCAGGATCTGGATGACCGAGTAATTTCCAAACAGTGTTTGGTTCAAGCTCAGCTGCTTGTTCAGGAGCAGGTCCGTGATTGCCGCTGTCTGGTTGTTGGACAGCTGCATTGGAGCGGAATCCTCTGCAGTAGCGACCGGCAGGAGCCAGGTCGTCACAATGAGGTCCTGGGTCTGTGACTGAAGCAACCGGCGGCTGTTGCGCAGAACCACCCGGAAAGCTTGGACCTGCAAACAGGAGGGGGCGGATCCTTGTGAGAGAAGCTGTCGAAAGTATAAAAACTCCTTGGCAGGAGCTGCGAGAAATCGTCGGAGCAGTTTCTGGCAGAGACAAGTGGTCTGACTGAAGGCGTGGATTGTACAAATCCAGTAAACATGGTGAATGGGGGTTTTCAAACAGCATAAGGGAGTAGATGATACTCAATGACACAACACGTCCGTTTTTCGTCCCAATGCTTGAAGGCAAGTGTAAACAGCACACAAAGCCCCTCCAGCACAAGAAACCTATCAACAAATAATAGATCCTCAATCAAAGACAATGATGAGCAGCCTAATGTAGCCTCAGACTGAGGCCCTGAGCTGTTGACACGTTGGATACGAAGCGACACTTGGGAAGCACTCGATCGGTATCCAGAGCGAAACCCCCAGCCGGAAAAAGTAACATGGAGAGAATAGAAGGCCAGCAACCGGCTTACCGACACTTGGGCGGCAGTCAGGTTGGTGCTGTTGGCCACCTCCTGAACGAACTCGGGGACGGTGGGCAGGAACTGCTGGGCCGTTCGCTGGAAGGCCAGGTCGACGATCATGGGCAGCACGCAGTCGCAGGTCAGATCGGCCGGCCGCAGAGCGGTGCCCAAAGGGCAGGGGCTTGGGCAGTCTGGGACAAAAGGTGAGACGTTTTAGAATATCTACACAGGTGATTCATGGGTGTTCACTTGACTGCCGATGTTTGAATCGACCTGGATCTGCACAGAATCTGCTGGTCTGGCTACACCTTGATCAGACACGATTGTGTGTTGTGTGAACAATCGTCAACCCCAGTGCTTGTGAAAACCCGGATCCGCTGAAATCCTACTCACAAGATCCGAAGACTCCTCCGCCAAAGATAATGGCACCCACAATGCTACAACCACTTGGGCGTGCTTCACAGTGGGTCAGCGAGATAAGCAATCAAAGTCAGGGGCTTCAGCTCACAGCAGGCAGGCGAAACAAAGGACAAGGAATACAGAAAAGGGGGGGCTGCAACTCACCTCTGTTGGAGGGGGGTGGCGGAGGGAAGATGAGTGGCGGCGCCGGTGCAATGGTCCCATTCAGCTGAGAGACGTTCACGAACGGCGTGACCAGGGGAATAACCGTGAGGTTAAAGCCCAGTGGTGGAGTGCTGAGGGGCGCGCGTGTGCTGATGGGCGCGCTCGTGTTGAGTGGGGCGATAGTCACTGTAGTGAAATTAGGATCCGTTAGATTGAGCGGCGGAAACGTTAAGGCGGGGAGCGTTACGTTGATGATGGGGATCGTCAGGTTGGGTGTGACTGTGGGGATTGTTAAGGCGGGAGTGACAGGTGGGATTGTTAGATTGGGAGTGACAATGGGGATTGTTACGTTGGGTGCAGGCGGAACGGTTACGTTTTGCACTGCTGACGGCGAAAGTGACGCATTCACTAGTGCCGTTGTTGGAGGGGCTAATTGTGACACTGGTGCTGTTATGTTGCTCGCTTGCGGGACAGTAATATTTACAGGCGCCGGCACAGCTGATGCAGGCGTGATTACGGGGGCGAGTGTGGCATTTGCCAGTGGCGCTTGAGAACTGGTAGCTGTTCGAGTGAAAGGCACGGGGTGAGTAGAATAAGGGCGGAAAGGGCGCAATTGATTGGAGAAAATGGTTGAGCACAGCCAGAGGGGGGTAGCAATGATGGAGAGAGGCCACATGCAAGGAGGGGTGTGGAGAGGGGGGACAAGAGGTTAGTTCCCGACATAGTGCCTTGGTCAGGTGAGGGCATTTGGTTAAGTTTAGGGGTTAAGGAGACCAAGACAAGGCAAACAATTTTTGCACTCAACTGCATGACTTATCCAGCAGCTGCTGGCGATGGAATCCTTCTTCAATTAGGGATTCGAATCTTGCTCATGTTTGACATACATGCTAACAGCAGCTGAAGCTGACCTTGCCCTTCTCTTTACCAGCACCAAAGCCATGCAAATCACAGCAGCAACCGGAGACTTTGTTACAGTTTCTTTATGTCAATTGACTCTGAAATTCATGTAAACTAGAGCCCCAAACAGAGAGGGCTCTGAAGCATTTAAGCAGAATGTAGAAAAAGGTACATTCACACCACATCCCAGGGGCAAGCAGGACAAATGAGTTAAAAATATGAAAGGAAAGATTGGAGGTCGAAGCATGTCCTCAAGGAATGATGGTTACCGGGGAAGGACTAAGTGAGCAGGAAAGAAAGAAGACTTACCTGGACAGCAAAAGAAGTCAAGATAAAGTGATAAAAGGTGAAGATCCAAAGAAATGAATGCTCTGCAAATGGCGCTCACCATTGCAGAGGCCCCCAAGAATCGTCTCCAGCCCCAAATAACGTGTAAGAAAAGAAAGGTGACACGCACTGCCGACTATATGCAACAAACATAAATAGAGCCTCAACTTGGGAAAATAGAAGGACTGGATCTTAAGGAGAGAGCAGCATTCAATGCGACCTACAGGGGGAATGGTAGTTATGGACAAGTCTGGACAGCCAAGGACAAATAGTGTCACAAAATCAGTGTCCCTGTTTCACTGGGGGTTTTCCATAGGCACAGGAAACGACTTTTTTAAGTGCTCAAACAAAAATAATCATACCTGGTGCTGATACTGGACTTGAAGATACTGGGGACACTGTGCTTTTTACGAATGGACTTGTGCTATTCATAAAAGATGAGGTGTTGGATTGCAGAGTCCCTACTTGGGGTTGAGTGGACGAAAAAGCAGGCAAAGTGTTGTTGGAGGGTGTTGGTGTAGAAAGAGGGAGAGTAGGACTGCCACTCATGTTGCTAACAGTGGGGGGAAGCACCACGCTCGCTGAGACAGGAGTGGGGGAAAAAGTAGCTGCAGCCAGTGGAGCGTTATAGAGGGAAGAATTGACACTTGTGTTATTGATAGGAGGTAGGATAACACCTGGTGGCATTGACGAAGGAGAAGGGCTTGATGGCAAACTGGCTAGGGGGGAGTTTGAGCCGTTTGATACGGTGGGAAGACCTGTGCTTAGAGCAGGGGTCACAGAAGGTTCGATGGACATGCCGGGCAGAGGCACATTTGTTTGCGGCATTATGAGCGGGGAAAGGGCAGCTGTAGAAGGAGGGGTGTTGGCTGCCGAAGTGGGAAGAGTGGTTGTAGGCAGCGGGGTGATGGAAAAGGAAATATTTGGCACAGTTGCCTCAGGAGCAGTCGTCGACAGATTAGGGCTAGTGTTACCAGGAGATGCAGTGCTCGGCGGAGTGGGTAAGCTAGTAAATGAAGTAGGGGCGAGCGCGATAACCAGTTGGGGCGTACCTTCTCCCACTCTTGTGAGAGCGGGCGTCACTGATGGGCTCCCTGTTTTCTTAAGCGTGCCAATTGGTAAGGTGGGCAAATCAGTGAAAGGAGGCACAAGAGAGGCGGTTGGTAACACCGTACCTGGCAGGGATGCATTAGAAATCGGCGTTGGCAACAGGCTGGCACTCGAAAGCGTGCTGTTTGGCGAGGTGGGTACGTTAGTGACAAGGGTAGGAACAAGGGACGTGTTGGCCTGCACTATCCCTTGCTGGGTTGCTGAAGATGTGGGTGTCAACAAAGGGCTGGCAGTAGCAGTCGGGGTGATATTCATCAAAGCGGGTTCGTTATTGGGAACGAGCGGAGTGGGAGTAGGGGTTGAGGGGGACCCCCCTGGTATATTTGATGCAAGGCTGGTCGTAATAGCGGGCGTGCCAGGCGGAGTGGGCACAACGGTGGTGACTGGAGGAGCAGGCGTAGTGGGAAAGGGAAACCCACCTGGTCCAAGCGTCGTGGGAATCGGAGTTGATACAAGCGGACTGTTCGAACCGAAAGGTGTGGTATTCGGCAAAGTGGGAAGAATCATGGGATTGGGCGTGACGGACGTACCTGTCGAGGGGCCCTGCGGCGCCTGAATGACAGTTGGAACTGGCATGGAGCTAGGCAAAACAACGGCTGAAGTAGCAGACGGGGTGACAGTGGCGATCGGCGACGTACCTGTTGCGGTGGGTGGCCCAAGCGGTGTGGCGAGCGGGGTTGGAACAAGATTGGTAGCAAGAGGTGCAGTACTCGGCAAAGTAGAAAAAGTAGTGGGACTCAGCGGAGCGGATGTGACGGACGTACCTGTGGGGAAAGCCTGTGGCGCCTGCGTAACTGTTGGAATTGGCGTTGGCAGAGTAAGGGCTGAAGTAACAGACGGGGTGACAGTGGTGAGCGGCAACGTACCTGTTGCAATGGGTGTCCCAAGCGTCGTGGGGATCGGGGTTGAAACAATACTGGTAGCAAGAGGTGCAGTACTCGGCAAAGTGGGAAAACTGGTGGGATTCAACGGAGCGGATGTGACGAACGTACCTATGGGAGGGGCTTGTGGCGCCTGCGTTATTGTCGAGACTGGGGTCGGTAAAATAGAGGCTGATGTAACAGACGGGGTGACAGTGGTGAGCGGCAACGTACCTGTCGCAATGGGTGGCCCAAGCGCCGTGGGGAGCGGGGTTGAAACAGGAACGGTAGCAAGAGGCGTGGGACTCGGCAAAGTGGGAAAACTAGTGGGGTCTAATGGAGCGGATGTGGCGGACGTACCTGTGGGGGGGGCTTGTGACGCCTGCGGTATTGTCGGAATTGGCGTGGAGCTCGTTAAAATAAGGGTTGGGGTAGAAGACGGGGTGAGAGTGGCGGGCGGCAACGTACCTGTTGCAATGGGTGGGGCGAGCGTTGCCGGGGGAGTGGCTACTGGCGCAAGTGTCACGGGTGCGGAACTGGGAAGAGAGGGAGCGGGAGTGACGGTGGGCGGTTGTGACGTACCTGGGGGGACGGTCGCAAGTGTCGGGGCCGGCGTCGGCGCTTCCGTAACAACAGGAGTGGTGCTAGCGGGGGTAAGAGACGGAGATGGCGTCGTGAGGGGAGCTAACGTACCTGCGGGTGTGGGCAGGGGGGTGGCGGCGGCAGTAGGAGGCGCAACTGTGGGAGCAACTGTGGCGGCAACAGTGGGAGCCAAAGTGGGCGCAACAGTGGGGGGGAGCGTTTGTGGTGTACCTGTAGTGGCGGCTGGCGTCGGTACAGGTGTGGGTGCCAGAGTGGTAGGTGCCTGAGTGGGGGCACTTGTGGGGGGGGAGGTGCTTGGGGCCGCAGTCGGGGGGGGCAGCGTCGGTGCAGGAGTGGCTGCAACAGTCGGGGCAGCAGTTGGAGGGGGCTGCGTCGGGGGGGGTTGCGTTGGGGGCGGGTTTGTGGGTGCAGGAGTGGGTTGTGGTGTAGCGGGTGCAGGATTGGTGGGTGCGGGGGTGGCCGGTGCTTGCGTAGGCGCAGGGGTCGTTGGAGTTGGAGTGGCGGGGGGCAGAGTGGAGACTACAGGTGCTGGAGTGGGGGCTGAGGTGGTTGTTGAGGGGGCTGGAGTGAACGTAAAAGGAGCTGGGGTCACAGGGGTTGGGGTGGAAGGGGCCGTAGTCGCAGGGACTGGGGTGGTTGGGGCAGGAGTCGGTGGTGGGGGAGCAGGAGTGGGGTCTGGGGCAGCAGTAGTTGGAACCGCTGTGGGACCGGGTGTGGCTGGATCACTGGTGGGGCTTGGGTCTGGGCTCTGTAGCAAGCGCCGGCTTGCAGCTTGCCCCCGTCGGGAAGATTCCTTTCCAGGAAAATCGACATTGAGGATCTCTTGGATGGGCCTCCAGCGCGTGCTTTTCCCTCCGCTTTCCCCTGCCGATGCCCTTTTGAAAGCAGAAGCTGCTTCTAATCTGTCGAGCTCGTGCGCCAAAGTCCCCAATAGAAGGGCCTTCGTAGATCCTGACTGGACTAATGCTGTGCGTGGTGGTGCTTGCCAGTGCCTGTCAGCAGTTCAATGGAGCAGATTGGAAGGTTTGAAATAAAAAATGACAGTAGAGTGGTTTCAAAAGCAGGACAATGATTACATGGTTGCTTAGGCATGCCCTGAGATGTCACAGAGAAAAATGGTTCTGCATGATAAGCAAGGACAGCCTCTATACTGCCATGAGATCAAATTGCTTAATATCACACTGCAACTCCTTGCCCCGATGTGCAAAAGAAAACCTTCTTTTCCAGCATTAGGTCACTGTAAACCTACCAGCATGGCTTCCCTTGCACTGGCTGACAGCTCAAATCTGGACACACCAATCTGCACAGGAGCCAATAATAGGTTGCGAACCTTTTCCTTGTCAATTCACATTGTGAAGCTTCAATTCATACTGTGAAGGTAATTGTGTGCAATTCTCAACACAGATTGCAAGAAGCGAGTCATACAGAGAAGGTCGCTGATTATCAAGGATGCTCTACACCAATGATGAACGTTGTCACTTGTAAAATATGCAGCTGCTCGTGAAATGTGCATGCTTAAAGGCACCGATAATCATGTGCTGAGCAACCTATTTTTCCGACCTTTTTTACATACATCTACAAACTCAATTGTTTCATACAAAGTTTCCAGATATTTGTTCGTTCAGTCAATCAGCATTTCCCTCGTCAAGAACGCGTGTCAACATTTTCAAGGCGTCAAGACATCCAGTAGCCAATGTCATTCCCTCACCAACAAACTTCGCAGCGCGATCGCACTCACCTGAGTTCTCTTTCAAGGTCACTGTCCAGGCCCTCCAGCATGGAGAGGTTGACAAATGCAGCCTCCCCAGCAGACCCTTGCAGACAGTCCATGGTTGTTTGGCAGAGTTTGAAGCGATCCTCTCCCTTAGACCCTGGTGCCAACTTCTGTTGGCACATATCTTTGTTCCCAACCAAGGCATACTTCGGACCGAAGCGCACAACCCCTGAACTGTGCGGCTCCCCATGACGCATGTCCACCAGAGCCAGCCCCCTAGGCAGCTCCGGAAGGGGCCCAGGGGGCGCCAACATGAGGTCAACACTGCCCCCTGAGGTGGAGGCGAGGCACGCAGCGAAGTCCAGCATGTGACGACTGCATAATTAAAACGAGTTTGTCGAGTGGAGGTTTGCTGCCAAGCAGATGTAAGGAAAACATGCAGTAGACGTTTTGCTGTCGTTCTGTTGAGTGGCCACAAGGACAGCAGGAAATGCACTTGCTTTGAAAAACATTGATTATCTTCTAGGAGGTGGGAAACCAGAGGTGTTGACACTAGGTAGACATTCGCAACTTCGATAACGGAAAACCTTCAGAGCCCCAAACTCAATGTGTGACATCTGCTCTTCATCAAGATACAGAGACGAATCCACACCTTTTAATCTTATATCTGTATCCTATGTAGCAACTGCAACTCAAGGTCGTCCAGACGCACCAAAAACTCTTCTGTTAACCATTCAAGCAAGCGTCATTTTGGATAACTCCGCCTACACAATCATCCATAACCATCGAAACTATACTTCGCAATGCCATGCTTGTTGTTGCAAGTTGACAGTAAGACTCTCCTCACCATTGCAACCCTGATCCAGCACCCCATGTACCTGCAGCCGTGGCCAGGAGCTCGCACTGCTGCTGACCAGGTTCAGAGTACACGCACCATTGCAGATCTAGGGAAAGACAAGAGAACCTGTTTGAGAATATGAGGCAACCTGCGTGACTCCCAGAGCAAACCAGAGCTGTCACCTTGTGATGTGCAAGAGACAAGAAATATCATGCTGCATTCCATGCAGCAGCTCATCATGCCCTTGGTACAATACGGACATACACGCCTTCTGAGCCTGTTCATGTCCGATGTCCACTCACCCTCTCCTTTGCTTCCCACAGTGAGGCCCAACAAGAACAGCTGCAATACTACAACCAGGGCGTGCCACCTTTGGCAGAGGCCCCCACTTCCCGCCATGCTGCCTCCCCAGGGGAGTTCCCAGCCTCTTCTCATTTCGCCTTCATGCCATTTTCCATCCATTCCAGCTTGAGACGTACCTGTGGACCGTCATGGTGGCCACAGTCGGACTCGCAACCTGCCTAGGTAGTCTGGGGCTCGCTAGCGAGCAGAAGGTCAGCAAAAGGTTCAACACCAGCAGCAGCCATTGCCACGTACCGGGGTATGCACTGGCGCAAGTAGGACAAAGTACACTTTTATATTAGTGTCTCCGGAAATTCTTCTGTGTTAACACCCTCCCGTGCCGCGACCATAAGTGAAACAAATCTATGAAGCTGGCCGGTAGGTACCATACCTGCACAGCGGTCATCCGGGCACTTGCTATCGCCGGCCGGGTAGCTGGACGACCGCCAAATCTTTCTGTGTCAATCAGTTTTGAATCTTTTTTAAGCTACCTAATACGGTTAAACGGTGTCTGTGACTGTAACTTTGATTTTAGGATTGACACTGTGACTGTGGTTGAGACTGTAACTGTGACTGAGACTGAGACACGATTAAACCTTGATTGTGACCGTAAACTGTGGCGCTTTTTAACCTGCCGGAAACCAATTGACTCATACTGTGGGTCTTGACACCATGGACACTTTAAGAGGTACCTAGACTGTGACTGTGACTGAGACTGAAAAGGCAGTCACCGGGAACTGAGAGGTCCCCAGGAGGTCCCCGGGAAGTGGCTCGGTACCAGGCCGGTGCCCGGTCAAAGAGGACCGGAGTCCCGCATCCAAGCAAACAGACCACTCTGACACATGTCAGACCATTAACCAATGCCGACGCCCTGTGAGAGTATTTACCCTGACAGATCGACCGGAGACACTAATATAATAGTGTAGATTGTCCCTTTTGCTGCACTGGCACATCATGCTCAGGCTTGCATGACTCCGATGTCAAGAGAGTACCTACCTACCAGAGGATTGGTAGGTGGCGCGGGGAGTTCTCCAGTTCACCCTGCCCGGGGCTCACGCCTATTTCTCTGCCCGGAATGCCACGGTGTCCGCGATTTGCGTGCATTCAAACCGTCCGATCCGGTCTGAATGGCCTCCAGGCTCCGCTCTTCTTTGTCCGTGACATTGACCGCTATTGATTTAGCGATAATATGGCAGTGACCGAGCGACAAAATCGGGAAACCTTGACAAAATGACACTTCTCCTGTAAAAGGCTTACACCGATACAGTACCGAACCCATAAAGTGTCAATGTGAACTTCTTGGATCCGACATCATCCGACCGAGGCGTATAACAGTGAACCCGGCGAAGATTTACCGGTAGACCGTAGCACCCTGGTTCCTACCGTCAGTACCACATACTGGTAACTGTTGTATGAACTAACAGACGTAAACAGTAAGACCCGGAATTCGAGTTACTCGGGCACTCCAAACGAAAAACTCTAACCCATGGGTACGTGCAGGTTCTCCACTCGAAGCCACCCTAACCACCCATCTAACATTATCCATCTCCCGGGCGCCTATCTAAAGTCATCGACGAGTTACGGGAGCTAGTACACTGTACATTGCTGCACCATGGCAGCCAGTACGTACCAGCCTAATAATTGCCTATCAGCCCTCATACGTATTTGGTACCTCTAGGCAGATCTGAGCTGCTGAGCGCTTTTACCTGTCAAAGATTTCATGGTCAGTCCGTCACCCTTCACGTCAAGTCAGGATTCTCCAATTCTCCCGGGATTCGCATTTCAGCATTTTGATGCAAAGTTGCAGTAATTCGTGAATCAGGTGGATGACGGGTGGATGAAGGATTGGAGGAATGAAGCAATGACCATGCATGATTCCATAAGCACTTCGCATGTTGAAACTGATGCTCACTTCTTCTACACGCGATCGTATGGATAAGGACGAATCATCGAATGACGCAAAAACAGATTATTTCCAACCTGGGCGCTCAGCCCTCGTATCCCATTCGTATTGGACAATGATGCCTCCTCAATCGAAACGAAAATACATCTCCATAAGGAGGATAAAAGATAGAAAGTATCGTAACGGGCCTATATGCACCCGAAAAGGTACCAACAATTGAGAGGATGTGAGAGCTCCCTGTGAGCACTGGGTGCTAGCACACTGCGCGACCACATTGGTTGCCACTTCGTTTTGATTTCGAGGACCGCACAACTACTTACTTCATGTAACTTTCATTATGACGGCATTATTTTTGCAATCAGCTCCTTATCACGATCCAAGAAGACTTCTGACGGCTACATGTGTAGTCAAACTGCCTGCTCGTGAAATTTCGAATTTGGCGTCTACATCCATACATCGCAGCCAAATGTAGATGCCAAATCGCCGTTTGCCGTCTACAATGCAACTAGCTTGCTAGCATCGGCATCCTTGTTATGAGGATCAAAGTAGATCCAGACTTCTTCCTTGAACGAAGCTTGTCAGGCTTGCAACGATCATGTGTCATGCATTGACATGCACGAAGTCAAACCTGCGGTTGACACCATTGACGCACAGGCATACTGCACGCAATTCTCTGACCGTCCGGATGATCGACCCAACCTGGTCGTGCATAATTATGTTAAACGAGGAAGTGAAGGGTGCTGCACTGAGAGAGTGCTCAACAGAAGGCCGACTCCTCCACTGGCATCATCTGCACGGCTTGTAACTCAGGGTAAGGAAACAAGCTCAGTCAAAAGCAATCTGAAGGTCCTTCAGAGACGGTTAGTAACACGATAACAGGGTTAGTAATCAAACAAATCTACTAGGATTAAGAAGCGACCCAACACGCGTGCGCTGTAATGTGCAGGCGCTTCTGCACCTACATACTGTACTCTGCCTTAAGCTTCCTAATCAGTGACGACTCGGTGCGCAGCGGAATGAGCTTCTCGCACGGCGCTGCCGTGGAATGCCGGCGCGCAGGGCTGGCCGCGTCGCCGCTCGTTTCCGCGGACGGAGGTTTGGAGCGCGGGGGGCCAAAGCAGCTAGCTGACGCCGGGCGGTGACTAGATGTAGATACATTTTTCATTTTATCAACACGCCTGCCCTTACGTTCCGACGGGCTTCCTGCTTCGGACCTTAGGTCACCCCATGACACTGTGGACGAGCGCAACCCTCCTTCTCGAAAAACGCTGACGTTATCGCGTCGACCCGCCGGAGAGCAGGGGGCGGAGAAGCTGTAAAAGTGTTCAGGGGACGCCCCCGAGGCCTCGGAAGGGAGCCCGCAGTTAGGCGAATCAACGAGTCTCTTGAAGGACGCTAAAAAGTGAGACTTCGACCTCCGCCGTGCTTCGAGATCCTGCAGTGAGAGCAAAAATGGTGGAGTTTACAGCCATTCTCTGTCGTCCTCAATCGCATAGTACCACAATCAGAGAGCGGTTGCACGTTGCTCAATCCAAGTAAGCCTATGCCACGCCCGCAAGGTAAGACGGACGTCTCAATCGGATGCTCTCAAACTCAGGAAAGAAGAAAGCAACAAAAGAACGAACAACAAAAAAAGGGGCGACACTTCTAGCGACTCACCCGCAGCTTGGTCGCCACCCCCGCCTTGAGCGCGGCCAGCGCCTCCTCCCGCTTGAGCGCCGCCTCCTCCCCCCGGGCCTTCTCCCCGCTCTTCAATGTTCCGGTGAGCTCCCCCGGGGGGTCGACCAGGCCGGGCGACAGGCCAGCGCTCAGAGACTCTTCGAGGAGTTCGTGGCGCGCGAGCGTGTGCAGAGGGCGGCCGGACTTGTCGCTGAACGACTGGAACGGAGCAACGGAAACGAGAATCATTAACTCGAGCGGCGACGTTGAGACTTCGATGGGTGTGGATGCGGATATTTACTGGTTGAGGCAGCGAATGATGAAGGGAATCAATGCGCGAATTCGGAAAGAGGGCCATGGCAAAGTTTTAGGCCTGGATGAAATCGTGACCGGGTGCGTCCAACAAGAGCACACTCGGGGTCGACGCCGGAGAACGTGAAGGCAACAAACCAAAGCGAGATGAAGGTCGCGTCAGGCCGCAGAGCCCGCAGATGGTTTGAAAGCGAACGGCAGTGCGACTTGTGAGAACACTCACCCCCGAACGCTGCCCTCAAAGTTGCGCCCAGCCTTTTGCAGGCAGTGTTGGGTTCGGTGGGGTTTGGGGGTTCTCACCTGTTTCTTCCCGGCGAGGCGGCCGTCAAAGTACTCAAGCCGGAAGGCAGCTTCCTCCTCGAGCGACTTCCAGACCATTTGGAGGACGTCTGTCAGCGGGAGCGTAGTCAAGGAAAAGTGGGTGCGTATACGGCCTCAGCATCTGATCCAACAGGAGCTATTACTTTGGTGATGGCTTTTCGGATCTCACTTGTACTCCAAATCCCTCTTAAACGGTCTTCGCAACGTTTGACTGCTGCTCGCGGGATTTTCCGTTGGAATGTCGTCATCGTTGGAGCTTTGAAAGTAGTGGAGGCAGCGGGTGCGAGCCGAACTATTTTCGGGACCGACTCCACCAGATAGATGCTCATACTACCAGTCGTTTGAAAAAACCTCGAAGCAGGGCACGGCGCAAGCAAGCGGCGCGGAAGAAACAACAGAAAGCATGCCCACTGCTCTTGCTCTCTCCACCCGCGCACGCAAGCAGACCAAGCAGGAAAACATGTCACGGCGCATCTCTTAAATTGTCGTCGTTTAGAAATTGACACGTTACCCCTTCCAGGGGAGCGAAAGCAGGGGCAACAGCCCCATTTGTGGCTGTATTACTAGCGTATCTCCTGAAGTTGGGGCGTGTAAAAGTGCTGACGCTGGCAAACTTTGGAGCGCGCCACGAGAGGATACGGGCTGTGAGGTCCATCCGGTTGATGTAATACAGCTTGGTCGCCCCGTGCGCTTCTACCAACCAGTTGCGGCGCATGCGCGGGAACAACGAGCCCTCCCCGAAAAACTCCCCGGGGCCCAAACGGGAGATGGTGCGCCCGTCGCTGCACAGAAATCAAGCGAACTTAAGAAAGAGAGTGATGATAATCAGCTAGAATAATAAGGAGGTAATCTCAATGGGACGGCTAGGGTTGGTTCTGTTTTGGGCTGGGAAGAGGTGCGGAGCAGCTAGGCGCACTAATCGGCTTTCGGTGTAAGAGGGTAGTTTCTTTATTTGGCCAAGTATCACCTTCCTTGAGTTCCATTAGAAGTCGCAAGACAGATAAGGAAACGGGATAGTGCAGATCGCCTAGAAGCAGGCGGGTTTTATCGACGGAGACAAGAAGCAGGATTCGTGGGAGATTTCTATCTGTTTCTGTGCGCTCTGCAGTTGCTCTGTGGAGCTTTTCAGTCTCTCGCTGCCCTTTCCGCCGATGTCCGGTCCATCGACATTGCATTTCAATTGCATGCCCGCAAAAATGCTTTTAACTTCTCTTTGCATCGGAAGAATGGCATATGGCTACCAAGTAATCGCGAATGCTTTACCAGATCCATCCCCTGCTCGGACGTCCAGTGCACGTGTATCGAAGGACAAGTCGGACCTTGTTACTTGAGGAACATCTCATGAAACCCGAGACTCGCCGCCAATCTTTACTGATATGATTGTTTTCGGTCACTTTCCGGCACAACTTATAAGAGGACGCACCGTGCAGCTTTGACACGCCGTCATTCAAAGTTTCCAAGAAGTATTCTGTACTGTGCTTCAGCGTTGATTCAACCTCCAGGATTTGGAAACAACCGATTCACCTGTAGAAGGACGGCACGTCGAGCTCCGGGTTTCCGGTGTCGAGAGTGACGGGGGGCAGGTCCCCGCCCTGCGCATGCTTGAGCTGACACTCCCCCTCGATGATGAAGTACAACCGCTCTTCCTCCTCCGCGTTAATCACTAAGAAATGAACAATACCAGGGTTTCGGTAAGTAGGAGAAGGCGTAATCGGACAATCAGGGGTGAGAGACAGAGGAGTCGGCCCGGTCTTGGAAAGTCAGGGGGCGATAAGCTCGGGGACGCGATGCTAATCAGCTATTTGCTACAAACAGACGTTTTGACTGCTGAGGGGAGGCGGACCTTAATCCAGATGGATGCCAAGTTGGCTCTCTCTTGCAACACGTTACAGAGCGCTTTGTTATGGATACGGCAGCACGGCACTTGTGACCTTTGTGTCGAGGCCCTTCCTTGCACGGCCACGCAAGCGCCAGACACGGTCGATCATTGGCTTCATAAGGGGGTCAGTATCTGCAAATGCAATTACTGACTGCGGCGACGGTGAGGAGTCTCAAAAAGCACAGTTTCATTCCGCTCGTTGCCTCCCTTATGGACATGACATGCTTCCAAAAACGGCAAGGCATTTTTATTCGTGATCTTATTGGCCGAAACCCTTACCGGGTTGACCGCGTTGACCGAGATCGAAACTTGAGCGACTAACCCCCTATTAACCCCAGCAAAACCCCTGCTTCGAAAAACGAGAAATCCTTGACCCCATACTAAACCCTTCATCGCAAAAGTTCCAAGGGGGAGGACATTCTAGTTGGACAGGCTGACTGTTTCACAGAGGTTTGAGTCCCCTACCAGGATGTATATGGAATCGTACTCCTATTTTGGCGAGCGCACGGGTTTGGTCCCAACCAGGCAAACCAGGACCTCGATACGCTCAGATTGCTTCAAGGCGCGTCAGCTATACCTTGTTCACAATGAAAACCAATACTTCAGGAAGCCGAGTATTTTTCGTTCCTGCAAAGGCGCACCTGTTTTGTCTTCGCACTCTCGAAGCCTGAAGAAGGTGGCAATCTTCTCTATCTCGTCGGGGAGAAGCTTGAAGAAGGAGTAGATGGAGTGCAGGAACTCGACGCGTCGGATGCGGGCCAGGTCAAAAAGAGGCTGCGAGATGAGCGGTGACGAAAGTTTAGAACGCGTCCATTTCGGACAGTGCTTGGCCGTAATCAGGGGCATATCAGCAGCCTTTCCTTCTTTCAGACTTATACAGTCTTCACAAAGAAAGAGCGTTTTTCGACCTTCAGCGCTTGATCAGAGTGGATATCTGCTTTCGCCACCTTTAACAAGCGGATATACGGGTGCTGCCCGTCTCGAGAATTCTCTGCCATGAGCTACTTTCAGAGAAGCAGATAAAAAGCGTAAGTAAAAGTAGTACGAGAGCTAAGTGCCGCCAATATTCGCGGCAACTGAGCCCACTTGATGGGTGCGGATCAAGACACACCTCAACTTGATGTTGACTTATACCACTTTGCCTGAGGCTCGTGCCCGTTGCAAATAAAAAAACCAACGGAACCTGGAAAGATACGGTCCGCACCCATAATCCCCCTAACCAACCCTACCCGTTCTTCGGGCACTTTCGTCAGTCATTATGAATATGAGACAACTGGATTTTAGACCCAAACTTCGCTCAAAGGTTGGAAGGCTGCTCAGGCAAAAACGCGACGGATTTCCGACTTTACTGGACGGCAGTCGTTGGATTCGTATGACAGAAGCTTCTCAGGATTCCATTATTCTGAATGCTTGTACGCGTTGCGTATCCGGCCAAAGTAAGAACCAGAGTGGCGAGAGGGAACGCAGACTGACCCTGAACAGTCTGTCGAAGTCTTCCTTCCCAAATACGAGCAGCTCGATGCGCGTCCGAGCAGTGACGGTTGCTGATCGTCTTGTACCCTTGAGAAGTCCAATCTCACCGCTGCAAGATAGTCCATGCTTAGACTTAGAAGGACGAAAATGTTATTTCGCTGTATTCTTCTTGGACGGTCGAGCTGTTGAAATAAGGAGAATTTCTAGGACAGCCGTTTGCGAAGTCACGGTTCCAAAAGTGGGTCAGCGTGCAAAGCTGGAAACGCGTCAAAAGACTCCGACGTGAAAACGTTTTCGACCAACAACTTGTGACGTTGGAACAGGCGCTGAGCTACATAGCACCTCTCTGTAGTGTGAGAGCAGAGCAACAAACGGCGACGTTTGTCCGAACCTTCCAAAGGAGACGTGAACGCACATAAGATTCTCTCATCGCCTCCCAAACGTAATACGCCTGTCACCAGCTCAGAGCTCGAGCTCTGCCTTCTTAGAAGCACTTACTCTGAAAGCAATATGTAAGGAGCAGTTTCGCCGAGCACTGACATTGATTGCAATCGTGAGTTCCTTTCAGTCGGTTGAACCCCACAAAACATAGAAAGGTTTTGCCCTTATCCACGATTGATTGAAAGGCATCGAACCAGAAATGAACCAAGTTTTCTTGGTAGAAGGAACTTCGAAGCAACCACAGACCAAGCTTGCTTAACACTGATTTCTTCCTGGTCAAGTTGCTTCCCGTGGGTGGTACTTACAAATACTCCCCCCGCGCGAGCACGTTGACCGCCTTCAGCAGATTCCCGTTTGCGATTTTAACCTCCGCTTTTCCCCGAAGAATGATGTAAAACTCAGTGGACGGCTCGCTCTGATGGTGCACTGTGATAAAACAGAACGTTGTTAGTATGGGAGTCAACCGTTGGAGTTTTGACTCCCGTGAACTCTCGGGGTTTGGCAACTTGAAAGAAACGATCCACGAGATTGATCTGCATGAGCTTTTTCGTCAGGAACACGAAACTTAGAAGGGCTGCTTGTGGTGCTGTGTCGCGAAAGCGGCACTCGGTCGGAGTGAGTCGGGCTGTCCTTGAATCTTGATACTTGACGTGACTTGACGAGAGACACAGCACTTATGCCTAGGGCCTCCAGAGAAGATTCCCCGCTTCTCGATGCCCCAGAACGTTTGCAGACCCAACTCGCATCGGCGCACCGCTAGTGTAGGCCTTGAGCTTCTGCCCGCGGACGACCCTTATCAATTTCCAGTTGCCCCAAAGCCTCGACCCAGGGAGAGCAAGAACTGTGACTTTCTGTCCGCCCGAGACCAGTCAACCAGAGCAGAATTGGAACATAAACTAGCTGGTGTATGCCTGGTACCCTTGCACGCGCTCGACTTTTGTCACCTTGCGACTTGCCCCAACCTTAGACGGCTGCACAATCAGACTCTGATCCGGCATGACCCTTTTTCTCTGTGGGTGGGTTTCCGAAAACAGCCGACGATGAATCTGAACACCCCAAAACCTGGATTCCGGGTAGAGGAAGCAGACTTCTGATCGCCGGACCGCTGATGTATGCCTGGTACCCCTGCACGCACATGGCCCCTACCATCTCGTGATCGCCCTAAAGCCTCGACTGAGAGTAGAACCCGACTTCTTGTCGCTTCCTGAATGCCCCGAAACCTTGAAAGAATGCAATGCAGACTGAGATTTACGCACCGCTGGTATATGCCTGGTACTCTTGCACGCGCATGACTTTCGTCACTTCCTCCAGCACGCCCTGCGTGACGTCCTTGAAGAGTGGGGTCAGTTGCTGCAGCATGATACAGATCTTCTCCACGATCTCGGGCGTGCGCTCCTCCAACGGCGTCTCGCACAGCCGCCGCATCGCCTGGAGGCTCATTTGTTGAACCTGGTCCCGCAACGAATCCTGCAACGAGATGAAATGCTTCATGTTTCCTGCAACTAGTGTTTTCTCTCCTCCTTTGACCAAATGGAGGGAATGGGAGGCTTAAATCGCGGAAGCGATGAGATCTCGTTCAAGAAAGACTGGAATAAAGGTAGTAGAGGTGGCCGCAGGAGAATCCGCAGGTGACCCTAAGATGGACTTCTAAGGTTGATAAAACGGACAAATTCTGGGCGATTCAGGGCAGGAAACCTTGTGATGGTTTGAAGTCTGATCCTTGCTTCGTCTGGCAAGGGCCGAGCACCGCAATGATCGTCGAGCAAAGTGGGGCTACCAAATGTACGAGCGTATTTGCACCTTGAACAGTTCTCTGATCTGTTCCGTGCAAGCAACCCAACGGACGGAGGAAGCCACTGGTGACCACTGTGACTATGATGCAATCAACAGAACGCAGATTGGTGAAGATTTCACAGCGGAGGATTGCTGGTTGCTTCAAAAGCAGGAACTTGCATTATGCTGCATATAAGCATCCCCCTGGCGGATCCAAGCGCAACACTGACCTTGAGGCCTGATCCACGGGTCGCTGAGCTGGCAGCAAACTTCCGAAAGGACGGCACAGCCGTCAGCTTTTCGCTGTGCCCGTTCGGCTTGTGACTCGGCCTTCTTTCACCCCCAGGCAAGTTCTCCGGGGATCCCTCTGGGTGACCGCTCCCCGGATCGATCGTTGCTCTCCGCTTGGAGTGCTTTTTCGATTCCACAGAGTCCCGCTTGGGCGCCACCACGTCTGCCTGGACATGCACTTTCGCGAGCTTCATTATCGTCGCCACTGCGCGCACGACTTTCAGCCGCGCCTTGTTCTTTCCCGAGCTTCCCGGCCGGTCGGCCGCATCGGCGCCGCCGTGCTCCTTGCTGCGCTCGCTGAACGCCTTGAGCGCGTTTGCGAGCGCCTCGTCCCGCGCGCGCAGCTCCATTGTGCGGCGCTCGAGGATGTTGACATGCTTGCTCGCCATGCTGGTTTGCAGGGCTCATTAAACCCTTGCTACACTCCGTTTGACGCGCCCATAAGCAGGGGTTGCAAAACCGTGGTGGTCCAGTGCTTTCTAGGAGGGCGCATTGCTGCGCTGCCAATGAGTCGCAGCTGAGGAGGCACCTTTGAAGTGTTCATTCAAAACATTCAAAACACATTCTTGAAAGTAGGGCTCTACTCCTACCTATGTAGAGTCTCAGCCTGAGTGAGCTATGTTCCCCCAGAATCAGGTACAAAGTCCTTTTGACCTTTTGAAGAAATTTGCGCCGGCTAAGGCAGGAATGAGCCACTGATACTGTGGCAAAAATCCAGCTGCAACTGTTCTATAGGTTTCGCGCTTATGCCTTCAACTAGGCTTCCCCTTGCAGAGATCCTGTCAATACAATCTTTCTGCAGATAATCCTCTAGCCCGTTAAATCTCCATGGAGACAGATATCAACCACAGGGGGCCAGGACGATGCGGGACGTCTAGACAGAAAACGGGGTAATCTTGCTCGCAGGAATGACCGTGTTTGTTTGCTCGTCCTTGCATCCGTCTAAATATCTTTCCTAAACGAAGCGCTCAGCCTCTTCCAGCCTAGACCTAGAGCTAGGAATTAAACTCCTTTCACCCTGTAATCTGTCCGTGATGACATGAGCAATGACCAATTGACCTGACAAGCTGGGCCCCAATCCCGGGGCCGAATGAAGTGCTCTAGGTAGCATGGCGCTGTGGCATGGGGCCATGAATTGTGCGGGAAAAGCAAGCAAGGTAAACTTAGGTACCTGCTGTTGATCAGTGTTCGAGAATCTGATTGGTGATTCATCCCGCATCAAGACTGGATTGGTCAACACACTGTGGAAACATATCTAAACATCTGAAGTACAACCGCATGCAAGCTGAATTGCGAGCGCGCAATTCCGCTTCGAACATTTCTGACAACTTTTCTGACATCCACCTGCTGACAGAAACTTGGCCGTCCGATGCGCCCGAGAGGGCACTAACGTCCGTCGATTAAGGCCATCTGGGCGCGAGGCCACTATAGTATAGTACCGGCTACTCAGGGTTTCCCGCAGCCGGCACGCTGGGGCGGACCTGGCCGGTAGATTTGCCAACCCGGCCGGTGCCGAAGGCACCCTGCCGGCTTTGTGCCGGCCCTGCAGCCGGCTCTGCCAGGACCCTGCCAGCCAGAGCCTAATAGACTGGTCGCCACTAAAACCACCACCCGCACTATACCGTAGTCCAACGTGATGATTCCGAATAAATAAATAAATATCTGCGTTCGGAAAGTCAGAAACTCCGATTTTCCATTCGGAAAGTGAAAATTCGGAAACGCAAAATAACTCTGAAATGGTCCTCGGAAGCCGTAAAACTGCCAAAAGCAGCTTAAAATTCCCCTTTTGAGTGAGACCATAGGGCATTCGGATTTTGGTCGGAATGAGCATAAATAATTCTACTTTCCTGGTCGGATTGTTGGAAAATAGTTCGAAATAAAATCGTTCGGAATCATCACGTTGGACTACGGTAAACACTCCTACATGGTAGGATTGGCAGAATCACCTTTCGCAACTTGAAAGGTGTTGAAGGGTCCATGGGGCGCAAGCTCTCCAGGGACCCTGTGCTGCAGCACCACATCACATGGGGTCCACGTTGGCTGTCTTCTCTGGCCTCAGAGCCCTTGGATGATGTATGAATGGTGAGGATTGAAGGAGCAGATCA
>DF237747.1:0-31946 GCA_000708835.1 Klebsormidium nitens | reverse complement strand
AGCGGCGGTTTCGACCTGGCCTCACAGATTATACTAAAGATGAGCCATAGAAAGAAAGACCGCCGAGATCAGAGGAGTAATGCTTCAGTTTTTGGATTTATAAGCTCAAATTTCCATGACTTGGAAGCATGCGCCTTCGGACCGTAATTTGAATTCCGGTGGCAGCATGATTGACCTCATCATTGTCTCGACGTCGTAACGCGGGGACTGCGTTTGTGATACGGCGTTACCTAGCTGTCACTTTGCGAATCCCGGATGAAGCGGAAGGGGTGATACACATGGGTCTGACATGGGTCTAGCCTCAGGCCGCCGCCTGTCCATTCAGCCTTCTCTTCTGGAGCAAGTCCTGAGGGCGATCGATCCGGGTTTATATGGATCTAGAGTGTGCTTGCGGCACTTCAAGTTCATGTTGAAAGGAAGGGCGAATGGGAATCAGGAGCTGCTGGCAGATGCGAATCCTCTTTGCTGGTGGGGTCTTCAGAAAATACAGATCGAGAGGCCGTGTTTTCGGTCTCAGATATCATGGAGAGATCAGTACTTTTGAGCCATCAGCATGAAAACAGCTTGCAAGCTTGTTTCGCTTAGATACTCTCTTTTCACCCGAGGGTGGTCAGAATTCGTGGTTTCTTCCAACGGCCGCTCTGTGAATGATCACCATCGATGTAGAGCTGCAGCGCGGGTAGAAGCGTCTAGGACGCTCCAAGTGTCGAGATAGAGGGGTGTCAAAAGTATACAGTGCCAGGAAACCATGACGCTGTTGTGCCAAAAAGCGCAGACTCCAAGATCTTTTGTCCTTCTCAGAGAACCCCGGTCATATTCTTTGAAGGTAATTGGATTAGGGTTTTGAACACTGCAGAATAAAGAAAGATTCTTGAGTCGGCCAGACTTCAAATTAGCTAAGTTAGACACCCCAGACGCACCGCAGACTTGCGTACTTTGTCTAGAATACAAGGATCCTGGATTAGGACCGCACATCTACACTTTTGGACGATCGGCTCTGTCGACCCATCTTATGCTGGGCTCGTGTGTTACATCGATTAGTTCCTTGTGAGCAAGTAGCCACTTCGGCAGGCCAGTGGAACGATGGGGCGGGGATTGGAGCAGGGTGGGGGGTTGCGAGCAGCCGCCAGTTCTATCAGAAAGCAGACTTTCAATCGGGCAACGATGCAGCGCGTTTTCTTTGGGCTGGCGATAGGTGGGCTATGCTTTCTAGGGGTTTATACGCTCCAGACCCTGCGGAACGATATGGCGATCGCGTGCAGCGATGATCTGAGAGCCACAAGGTGAGTCGCTTGTAATATAAATCTCTACTCAGGAAGGTGCATAAAGAGAGAATCTTGTCATGGTGGTTCATCTGACAAGTCAGATCCATGTCTGCAAGTGGGGATTCCGTCCTTGACCACTTCACTTTTCAAGAGCTGTGGATGTGTGAGAGTGTTGGTAAGAGGATGAGGGTCATCCTAAGAAGCCACTAAAAAGTAGATCAGGACGTCTGGTCTAGACAGCGTGCTCCGCATCTTGCCAACCACTGCCGGTGACACCACTCCAATGGTCAACTATCCAAGAAACATATTGGAATGCTTGGAAGCATGTCACTTCAATGGAATCTATCCTGACCTCATTTTGCCCCCTCTTGCTAAGTTTCACATATTGAAAGCTCCATCGGAAGCATTTTAGCTCCACAGAGCTGGATCATGTCAAGACGTATACGGGCAGTTCTTTTGGCTTTTGGCTCATTGATTATTAGATGTACCAAAGGATTGCAAAATGCGATCGAAACAAGACTCCTGCAGGTTTTCAGTCGCCTCCATGAGGAAGCGTGAAAGCTTTCTGCAGTCTTGCAGACTGATGCGCTCTTGAATCGATCACATGGTTCAGAAAGGAAAGACATGTGAATGCGTTTCAGCAGGAGGAGAAGAATCCCTGTATTCTATGACCAGAGACAGGAGGCTGGAGAGCCAGGCACATTGCCATTGACAAACCAACGACAGGAATGGTTGCACCTTGATGAGAACTATGGAAGGCAATTACCCTCTCCCCATCCTTTCCAGGACGATGCAACTTGAAAGTCCAATCGACACCAAACTCTGAACTGGCTGCAAAGTTGATGAGAACAGCGGACAATCATCACCCCTCCCTCCTTCCTTTCCAGGACAATGCAACTTGGGAGTCCAGTTGAAGGGCAACTTGAGAGTTCAGTCGACGCTGATGTTTACAACCGCGGCACCTCGATGAGAACAGCGGACTGTGTGATATTATGAGTGATAACTAAGATATAACAATTGATGTCTTTATAGATAATAGTTTCGTCTTTTAAGAAATTATAACCCTCCCTCCTTGCTCTCCAGGAGCATGCTGGATTCAGACGTCGTAGCTTTGCAAACCGTTGCCAAGCGGTGGCTGCGACCCTGGGAGCGCTTCGGGAGCGACGGCGGGGGGATCACGCAGGACCAAGTGTCCAAGGTGTTTGCGTTTTTGCAGCAAGGGCAAGGCATCGGGTCGCTACGGATACAAGTGATTCACGGCGTGCTGCAGGAGCCGACGGTGGTTAAGGAGTGGCTCAAGACCAAGGTGAGGGCGCATGAAACTACTTTGGGGTTTGCACTTTGAGTGATTATGCTGGTCTGTGTCTGCTCTTGCTGAGTCTGTGGGTCGCTAAATTGAGAAATGAATCAGCACCAGGGCGCAAGGGCCGACGGTGGTCAAGTAAATGGCTCAAGACCAAGACGGGAATGCAGTCACCCAATCCGGGTTTACGGGTTCGGTTACGGAGTGAGATTGAGGAAATGGGATCAAGTGTCTCAGGTGTCAGGGGGTTGAGTGCTGGAGGATGTGCACAGTGCTTTCATTGATCTTGGCGGTCTAACGAGCCTGCGCCTCTCTTCCAAGATTAATACAAATCCAAACCTTGTTCACAGCCCAAAGGGAGTTACTTTGTATACAGGCAGACCTGGGCCACATGAGAAGTGGGCGAGAGCAGCTACAAATAGCGTTCTGAGCTTAATCATGTCCGAGATTGCAGAAAACGAATCACGATATCACGCACTCATTGGTACAGTAGCGGCAGAATACAGTGAATACTGTCCGCACTTTCCGTACCTCAGATTCACGTTGGATCCATGGTGACTTGTGCCTTGCCTGCCGCGCATATAACACTGGACTGCCCTCTTTCCTCTTCCCTTTCTTTGGAAAATGGAGCCACCTCCGCTTCGAAACTCAGTCTTTGTTGACAGGTGTACTCTGCTCCGCACACTCAGCCCTGAATTGCCGTCTTTCCTCTTCCCTTTGTGCGGGTGTACCGGAATCTGGAGAACGAAGTCAAACCCGCTTCGGAATCAATCTTGTGTTGAAAGGTGTACTATGCTCCGCACTTCAGCGCTGGACTACCCTCTTTCCTCTCCCGTTTGTGCGGGTGCATCGGAGTTTGGAGAACGGAGCCAACTCCGCTCTGAGAACCTCAACTTTTGTATTGACAAGTGTACTATCCGCCGCGCATCCAGCACTGGATGGCCCTCTTCCCTCATCCGCTTGTATGGTGCATCACTTTCTGGAGAACATAACCAACTTTTCAATTTCCAAGTTTGCATCGACAGGTATACTACCCGCCGCGCATCCAGCACTGGATGGCCCTCTTCCGCCACATCGAAAAGATGCACGGCCTGCCCGACTTTCTCGACATTATTGTTTGCACCGAGGACCAAGCGTTTCTCCCGGCCAGCTTCGAGCACATCGGCGGGGCGCCGATATTCACCTACGCGTCGACGCTGGGCCATTACGACATCCCGATCCCAACCATGGAGTATTACGGAAAGGTAAGGGTTGGCATTCCTTGGAAAAGCCTAGGTTGCTAATCAGCTTCGTTGATTTGGTCACGTCACACAGTGGGTGCCAGAAGTTGCTCATGCCGTTACTTCGGAGATGCAGGCTTGTTAACGCCCTTTGAAAAGCTGGTGGACTGCGGATCTTCCATACCGTTGCGCTGAGATCTTTCCATATCGTTCTGGTGAGGTGTTGGCCGGTACACTTGGATACCGCATGGTTCAGTTGACTGATTGAATGAGTCGGCCGGATGTAATATGGCGCCAGGCCTTCTCGGTCGATCGATCTTTCAGATGTCGTGCTCCTGTTCCAAGGTCGATTCAAAAGAAGGGGCATGGCAGACAAGCTAACACACGCAGCTCAAGGAACACCTTTCCAAGCGCCGCCTTTCTGTCTACTTCTTCGCTCGCTCGTATAACGTGTTTGCGGAGTTGTGAGGCGCATCTGATTGGTCCACACACGGCGTCGAAAGCTTTACCAACAGCGTACTTTTGAAAAGTTCTGAGTGGTCGCACGTTCTCAAACCTCAAGTCCGTTGTATGCAGAGATTTTGAGCATTTGGTCGAGTGTCCAAACACGGTTCCGAAAGCCTTACCAACAGCGTGTTGCGGGAAGAATCTAAGCGGATCAGATCGCACATTCCTAACCTCAGATCCGTCGTGTTCAGTGATCAATGACTCTTTGTCTGAACACTGGTGCAGTTGAAGGACGTGGATCTCGAGGCCGTCAAGGCTCAGAAGTGGGAGGAGCGCATCGGCGCGCCGGCCATCTGGCGGGGATCCCCCACGGGGGGCCTGTACACCAGGGAGAACTACCAGCAAAAGCAGCGCTATCAGCTGGTGAGAATGCGCCCCTGAAAGAGGTGATGCAAGTAGGGCGTTGCTTTGGTTTACAGCTGGTTGGAGTAGGCCCGCGGTTTGGGCCGCGGGGACCGTGGTACCGATTGGTGCAAATGGACTGACAGATCCTCGGTGAAGCTTTCGTTTCCATCTGATTCATCTTGTCAGTCAAGTTCTCTTCTACACGAGACCTCTTATCGAGCCCCTCGATCTAAGGAACTTGCTTTTGTCCTTTGTTGGCTTGGACCACTCTCATCTGGCTCCCTCATCGAATACGTCCCAATCAATCCAGGCCATTCAATTCGAGAAACGTTCCCAAAGCGCCCACTTGCTCAAAGGTTGGATTCTCGCACATCTCCTTAGTTGGCCTCCCGCTTGTTTCCCAGGTGAACGCGACCAAGCACTACCCGACGCCCTCTCTGAGTAGCCGTCTCGTCGTGGCCCAGTTTCTCCCAGTCAAAACACCCCTTTCGGTTCGGTCACGTTTTCAAGTGCACGGGGAAAAGACCATTTCTACTCAAGGCACCCACTGAAGCATTTCATAACCGCCCAATATGCCATTATCGCGCCCTCTCCTCAGGTGGCCATCTTCCCGTCCCCAAGTGAAGGCAACCAAGCATGATCAGCTCTACTCAAGGCACTCGCTCCTCAACCATTCGACAAATCTGCTTTTCTAGTCCGCCGTCTTCTTACAAGTGAAATAATTGGGCCATCCTTTACTCCTAGGTGAATACGACCAAGCACTACCCGGACCTTGTCGAAGCCCTCTCTGCGTAACCGTCTCGTCGTGGCCACTATTTTTCCAGCCAAACACCCCTTAAGATCTGCCCTATCATCGCCCAGTCTGTTGTCGTCTTACAAGTGGATAGAATTGGGTCAACCTCTCTCGTCCATAGGTGAACACGACGAAGCATTACCCGGACTTGGTTGACGCCCTCTCTGAGTAGCCGTCTCGTCGTGGCCAATATTTCCCAACCAAACACCCCTTTCTGACCGGCCATGTTTTCGCCCAGTCTGCTGTCCTCTTACAAATGAAAAGAATTGTTCATCCTCTTATTTCCAGGTGAACACGACGAAGCACTACCCGGACCTGGTCGACGCCCGGATGATGCCGTGCGCCCCGGGGCAGTGCCACGACGAGGCATGGGCCGCGATGGAACGGGAGCTGCCCACAGGTAACCTTTCTCGTTAACAATCTTCGGTTTAGGTCCTTAACGACGGTTTAATCGTGCGTGCGGTCAACGCACAAAAGATTTCCACCTGTCCTCGAACCGCAGAGCGCTTTCGCCTGAAGGGCAGTTTGGACTAAAGGCAGTGCATTGGACCGCACAATCCTTCTCCCCAGCTAGAGCATGGAAAGGCAGGTCGATTAAATTGTTTGAATGTGTTTTCTACATGAGGGCCGTCCTCCGACGTTGTCCATCTTTGCAGTCTTACGGCCTGCGAACCACAGCAACATCTTCGACCACTTTTCTGCGCGAGAAGCAGAAATTGACTTGGACATATTACCCGACTTCAGTTGCTCATTGCCGTTGGTCCGCCATGAAAAGTGAATCTATGGAACAATCTGATGAGGATCTAATGACGTCTCTCTGACGTCGTCTGGTACAGGCGGCTCCCAGTTCAAGTACCCCGACTACATCAAGCACAAGTTCCTCATTGACATCGACGGCAACGCGTGGAGCTCCCGCTTTATTTTGCTCCTCTCGACGGGCTGCGTTATCTTCAAAATTGAAACCCCTTACGTTGAGTACTTCAACGAGTTTCTTGTTCCTTACAAGCATTATATTCCGGTCGCATCCGATAGCTCGGACCTGCCGGAAAAGATCCAATACGCCGTTGACCACGACGACGAGATGCGCGCCATGAGTGAGAACTTAGTTTCGAGCTTTAACCGCTTTATAGCAAACGGGCGGTGGGAGCTTTACGTCAAGACATTGCTGACAGAGTACTCACGGCTGTTGATAAAGCCGCCCCGGATAAGGCCGAACGGTACTAGAAAAGGTGCAACGGATAAAGCTGTGAGCGAGGCTGGGGTTCTTAGGTGGCGGACCTGACGTTATTATGAAGGACCGAGGTAATATGCTGTCAAAGACACCGTTAATTCATCGAAATATTGGACTAGTTGAGGTACTAACACTTGTCAGTGATTAGGTGATTAGCACGCCTTATTGAGATAGACTTTACTGTCCTCAGGCCTTGATTTTATCTGGGTGCATTTACCAGAAGAGGCGGCCGCCTTTGAACGCTCAAAATTCCGGTTCTGAAGTCCGTGCCCATGCCTCACATGCGTCTAAATATTCAGCGCGCGTATCAACACCTGATCCGTTATTTGGGCCAGCAATGATGGCTCAGTGCGGGACTTGACTCGAATCGATGGTCCGCACTAAAGCTAGCTAGAGTGAATGCAGAGCTAACGATCATACTATAGAATCATTGCTTTCTGATATATGATCCTCTCAAGCCGCGAGTGATAGACAGGGGCTCTCATGGTCCGTGTCGTTGTAATTTGCGTGATGGCTCAAGTCGCACGAGTCGGCGACGTACGGCGGCATGCAATATATAAAGCAGCTAGCTTATATACTACCGTCGAATTCATGCACTCAGTTAAGCATGCTTCAACCCACGGTTTCAATCAGATTATACTTGAATGATCGGAATGATCTAGCTGAGCGATATGCAGCTAGTGCCACGCAGCACCATAAGTAATTTCGGCTCGACGAGTTGCAAAAGCTAAGAGCTAGCAAGCTAGGCTTAACCGTCCTTCAACCACAACCGTCGGAGTTGTGTATACCCGCCTGTCGACCGACGGACGGTTAAGAATACGGGCTAACTTCCGATTCATGATAGATTGGAGTCTTTCAAACTCAAACGACCATGCCGCCCGGCCGGTCACGAGTAGCATGTAATCTCGCTTGCGACTGAGCCCTTTTTGACTGCATGCTGACTGCATGCTGGATCCGGCATGGGGACTTTACAATTGGCTCTAGGTACTTCCGAGAGCCATACTCTTCGTGCATCGGTTGCCATGCGGAATAGGATCAACCGCATGGGTGAACGTCACGTTGCATGTTTTGTACAAGCTCGTGCAGACGATTTGTCAGGTGACATGGAAAGCAGGCTTATACTTGGATGTTAGAGAAGAGCGTACACTTCAGTGCTGCAAACATACTGACACAGCGATAATGGAGTCAGCAACGCTCTCAAGGGGCTCATTTCCCGCGAGTGCCCAGTTGACTTGCAAAAGCGAATGTCGTTTCAATTGGTTACCACCCATACTTCCCCTTCGTCTGCGCTTTCGTCTGCATCCCCGTAGCCCGTGAGTCCACCATCTCCATCTCTTTCTTCTTCATGTCGGCGTAGAGCGAGCTGATCTGGTGCTTCCGCCTCTCCATCTTCCCCGGCCCTGCGTCCTTTGCGCTCGACACTGGCTGCGCTTGTGGGCCAAATGTCGACGTCTTGAGCATGTCCTCCCGCCTGTACGTGCCGGGGGTAATATCCGCTTGCTTGACCTGCAGACCAAGGCTTATGTTTCAGGATAGGCGCTCAAACTTTTAGGATAAGCGCTCTGAATTCCAAGATGAGCGCTGCGCATATTGCTAAGCACAGTCGGTATGCACGAGTTTTCCACTTCTGGATAGCGTCTGGATGATATTTTGGCAGACTTTCCAGATGGAAAAATGACACACATCTGGAAAGTCGTTCTCAGTAAGTTTAAGGATCATCAAGTTTCTCAAGCATGCGAGGTTGAATCGAAATACCTAACCGACTTGATTGCTCATACCTGTAATAACAAAGTGGATTGCAACGTTGATGTGAACTGGAATATGAAGTCGACTTATTGGACTGTTTAAGGGCAGCTCTGTGCACCGTGACAATGTTCTCAAAGCTTTGAAACCTCTGAGCTCGACGGGCGGCGCAAAGAAGGCAGAACCGTATCCCGCGCTACAATTGACCAGCTATCCGGCCACTTCCTTCCGAACCCCTGTAAAAGGCCAGAATGAATACACCAAGGATGTCACAGCCTCTGGGGATCAGTTGAAATAGAAAGGTGAGCGAGAAGGCGACCAGAAGAAATGCCACCAAAGCAAAGACTACATTTCAACCTACAAGTCAGATTACAGCCTTGAACAAGGCACCCGACGTCTCGTTGAATTGAAGGCAGAATGCTTCCGGCTCTTTTCCCTGGCGCCTGTGGCCGGTAGTCCTCAGGGTCTGCTTAGAGGGAACATTCATGAATAACAAAGCCTTCAACTTTGTTATCCTCGAAGAAACGTGCTCAAGAGAATCGTGCGACTTGTTAGGAGTTTCAGCTCTTACTTCGACAACTTGCGCCCCGCTCGCCCTCCCCCCGCCCCTCCTCATCGCCCGCGCCTCCTCTTCCATAAGCTTCGCTGTGAGCAGGTCCACCGGGGGCGCTGCTACGCCGCCACCTGGCGGCCCGTCGGGCTGCCACGTGTTCGCCCCCCCATACTGAGGCGCAACGTAACTTTGACCGTAGGGGTCGTACGAAGTCCCTGCTTGGTACGGCTGCTGATAACCGAAGGAGACTCCGGGTTGCTCGAATGTCGGAGGCAGACCAGCCCCGTTTGATGCATAGCTGGACTCAGCGGCAGCTCCGTACCCAGCCTGAGTATGACCCTCACTTGCAGGGTACCCCAACTCTTCCGTTCCTGCTTTTGCAAGCCCCCCGTTTCCACTGACACCGTCTTCTCGCACAGGTGCTGAGCCATTTACGGCCGCACCAGTCAGAGTGGATTTTTCAATGGGGTCCAGCTGTATCCGTGGGCCCTCATCAAGAGACTCTGAACCAATTGACGTGTCCATGGCCATTTTTCGGCCGCCGACGGCGCCTCCCCCCAGAATGTTTCCAGCCCCCAAGCTGTTTTTGGGCGGGGGCAAGAAGGAGGCGAAAGATGACTTGGTCGGTTTCTTCTCTGCCGGCGCTTCGTCCGCGACCTCAGCCGTCCGTCCCTGAAAATCGAAAAACGGCGTGTAAGCAGTGGGTCTCTGACAACACGGAATAAATCTCTCACTCCAAGGCTTGTCTTTACAAAGTTTGCTGCAGAAACAAGCCATCCACCCAGGTCTTCTTTTTCAGAGTTGTCCACCAAGTCAGGAAAGGTATTTGATTTCGACTGGCCCTTAGACAGCGAGAGACATTTAGCCCGTCTCCTTTGACCAAATCTAAAGTCCTCTGAAGCCAGACAATGAAACTCTTAAAGTTCGACTTTTGTGCGAGTTCCACGGGCTAAGCAAATCCCAGGAAGGAAGACACGGAAGATGGCACTAGTGGTAAAATCGCCTGACCTTCTTCTTGGGAGGCTGCCAGGTATCCTCATCTCGATCATCAGCCTTGGTCAGATACGACGTGTCAATCGGTGGTCGGAACTGCACAACGCCTCTTTTGGGGGGGAGCAATGTCGGGGGCTTTGTTGTACCTAGCGCCAGATCGCTTTGCAGATCCACAATGGGGGGGCGCTCTAAGGACGCCTTTGGTGGCGGTAGAGCAGCAAAGAGTGACCTGTGGTACAAAAGAAAAGGCTAAAGAGAAAGGTAGGCGGGGGCGCATGAAAGGAAACTCTCTGGCTGTTCCAGCACAGACCACTTTTTCTTCTCTACTAGAGTGCAGCAGGTGAGACACCTGAACTGATTAGAGTCTTTGTTCTGGCGATTGCTTAGTCCACTGAACAAAGGGCACCGTCAAAGCAAGACACTTGAAAACCAAATGCCATTCCCTGCGAACACCTCAACGTGATCAAAGAGCCAGGAAGAAACACAAGATTTAAATTCAAGCTGAAATGGCGTGGCGCCATCAAGCGTCGGCAGAAGAGGGACCCTGCCATTCCATTTGTCAAACCATAGTTAATACCACTAGCACATCGTTCTTCGATGGAACTATTTATTTCTGTCCTGTTGTGCCAATTTTCTCAGGCAAAACCGTTTTACAACATCAAGCCGCGCTGAGATTCATCCGCACGCAACAATGCAAGTCACACTGTGGCATCTCACCTGCTTCCCTCCTTCCTCCACTTTTCTTCAGGCATTCCGTCGCTCTTGCCCCTAGGAGGAGGCAGCGCACTAAAGAGACCTTTTCTAGTGAGTCCTGTGATTTGAGAGGGGGCGCCTTCGTTAAAGTCGGTAGGGCTGGGATCAGGTGCTGTGAGGATGGCTCGACCAGCATTCTGGGGAGGTTGCTGTTCGTCATCGGAGGCATCGCTCTCCGCATCGCTGCCGTAACTTCCTAAAAGGTCCATGGTAGAAGGGGCACTGTAACTTTAAGATGACAATGCAAAAAGGGATGTATGGAGACAAAGAATGCCCGCTAGAAATTCGTGTAGGCGACAGCAACTGAGCAGGCTAGGCAGGAACTCTGAGTCTGATAGGGTAAGACTGGTGCGCCCTATTTCGGATGTTTTCGATTCCGGACGGGCAATGTTCGATCCGATTTTCGGACGGGTAAACCCAGGGTTTGACTCTGTGAAGCTGCAGTCTGTTCGATAGCTTTTTATTCGCAAATCGAAACGCGGCTTGATGACGTGGCCACTTTCCGATCTGGCAATAAAACGGTATCGAATCGACTGCAATTTCACTGAGTGAAACCCTGGTTTTACCCGTCCGAAAATCGGATCGAACATTGCCCGTCCGGAATCGAAAACATCCGAAATAGGGCGCACCAGTCTTATTCGCACCTAAAGGATTTCAACTTTTCTTGTGGATCTTTTCTTGCCGCTTTTCTTGTGAAAACAGCCAGAACAGGCAAGAAAAGACCGGTTATTCGCACCGGGCTGTACTCTGCTCAAGTCTTTTCTGCCCGGCCCAATTGCTGTGATCGAACGGCTGGATATGGCTTCGATCTTAGCACCGGACGGCAATCGGACGGCGTCGATGGTATCCAAAGTCGACCATACGCGGGTGAACTGCATAAGCTATGCATCACACAAGAACCGGCAAGAAAAGCCGCCACAAGAAAAAGTTGCCTGTCAGTTTTCTTGCGGCCGAAATGGCCAGAATCGACGAGAACTCGCAAGAAACCCGCGAGAAAAGAACAGATCAGCCGGAAAATGTTAGGTGCGAATACCCTATGAGTCTCCGTTGTGAAGAAGCCGAAGTGCGTAGAAGCTTTGTAAATTGTACCTAGATGGTATTTAACGGCTTGGCTATTGTTCGGTACGTCAACCGGTTATCCTAACTTTCGAGTATCAAAACGTTCGATGTCGAGCCAAGAACAGCTACACGATATACTTTTCAATTTGATATCATGTCAAAGAAGCTTCTTCGAACTCTTCTGTCGAAGGCCTCCGTCGAAGTCAGGGCGAACTCAGGTGGCAAAAACTGAGGGATTTAAGAATTCCGCAACCTCATATATGTAGAATATTGATACTCTGAAGGCAAGAAGGCAAGAAGTGGAAGAACTCCTTCAACTTGAGACTGAATTTTGAAAAGAAAGCAACTTTGAATTTGGCCGCCTGTTGAGAGATTGGCGCAGATGGAGGCCACATAGGGCATTGAGCACATGCATTTCTTAAAATCAGCAGGTCAACCAGCTGATTTTCGTGCAGCAGTACAATCTACTAGGTACTAAAAGCTGGAAGTTGTGGCTCAGGCGCTTTCCTGGGTTCTTCAATGAGCATGGCGACCTCATCAGTTGTGTTCAACTGTGGGCGACAAATAGGGCGACTGATTGAGTACAGAAGCCTGGAGGGGCAGGACTGTTGTGCTTCAGTGCAATGCGAAGCTCTTATCAGGAAGGTGTTCAGGCAGCGGAGTCAGCAGCTGCCAATGCGAAAGGCGTCTCAACAGCAACGCTTGGAACGAGGTGCAAGGTCTACCAATCCCTTTTCATGTACAATGTCTCTATGAACGAATTGTAGCTGTTCAGGGCAGATTTTCAATTGGAATTGCAGTTAAGCAGCTCGGAAGGACAATCCGCTTAGACACATACTCTTGACATGGGACTGTTGTTTTCAATGGGCTTTCGCCTCTCCTTGACTTCATTCTGCGCGTCGAACTGCTTGTGAATGAAGTGATTTTGCGCTCTGCTGTGAAAGAACCTTTTGTATGAGCTAAGCAGCTGGTTGAACAGAGAAATACTGGTTGAAGTAGAAAGTCAAAGATGGTTGTACACGTTCAACCAGGCAGGATACAGATGCATCAAAAGTCATACCTTCAAAACCCCTGGTAGAATTTACCTGCTCCTATGGTAGTACGTTGATTCTTAATGTGCAACTCACAAACCAGTCTTAGGCTTTTGCGGAATTGAAAGATGCAATTGGGTGAGGAGGATGCAGACTGTCTTCGAAACAATTGGCTCAAGGAAATGCAGACTGCAAGTTGCTTTGGCATGCTGCACCGGCATGCAAGAACGTGGTACATTGTTGCATCTTGTAGGTCATGAACGGTGTCAGCGACGAAGAAATTGGTGTGCGGCTGCGAAGCAAGACAACAGTGATGCGGAGTCTGGGGGCCGCATGGGGTCTGGCTCAGAGCCAGCTTCTGATGAGGTAACTTCCCCTCATAAACTGTCCCTTTCACTGACAAGTGTCCTCTTCTTGGTTTTAAATTCATATTACCCATTCTTGAAGCCTCTTCTCACATGCGCTTGCGTAAGTTCTGTTTGGTTGTGCAAGGAGCCACACTGTACTATTTTTCAAAGTAGAGGACTAAACTTAGAGACTTGCTTCTCAGAGGACTACTTCACAAAATGGGAGGCAACTTCAATGTGGTGCAACTTCGGTCGCGCGCCGCCTCCTCTTGTTGGCAGCCATATTCCTAGATTCAGGAAAACAGCCACACTTAGCCCACTCTCGTCGCTTGAGCTCCTTCCTTTGCAAGGACTCTCGTAATTCACAGCCATCTTACTTACACTTGTGCCACTAAAGCTCACAGCCTGGTCCTGGAGAACCCCTTCGTACCCCAGCTCAAAATCTGGTCTGAAATTCATAGAGTATGAAAACGTAGATTTTACCGCTAATTAACTCTGCAACAGGACGCGCCCCCGATTCTCAAAGCCGACTGGCGCACCTTTCGCGCCCAGCTAGTCGCGCAAGAACACCAGGCCAAAGCACAGACTAGCCCGGCCCCAACGACTCTGTCCGTTTCGGACCCGTCGGACGACGAGCCACCACAGGCCGTCCGAATCCAGGGACGGGAGTGGGCGCACGCGATCGAGGAGCCGGAGAAAGGCTGCCTCTTGCTGGCGTCGACGATCCTGGACGGGGACGACTACTTTGACAGGAGCGTCATTCTGGTGCTTGACCATTCAGACGAGGTAAGTAGTTGTGTCACCTGGGGTTTGAAACTAGGATTTAATGGTGGAAAGATGTGTTGGAACGAGACTCTGAAGGCGACGTCGGTCTTCCCACCCTGCAAGACACATTCTCCATTGACTCGATTGTTTCGACTTGAAATCTTGCATTCTCCCTTCAAAGCAAGGAACTTTCACAAGAGATGCAAGTACTTTTCCTCGAGCTCCCCTCACTCCCCCTTTCTCTTCCGCAGGGCACATTCGGCATCATCCTGAACCACGCCATGCCCTTCACTTTCGAAAAAGTGCCGCGCCTCCCGCTGCCCTTTCAGAAGCGCTTTGGAAATGAGCGCGTCTACCTAGGTGGCCCCATCAGCCAGGGCAAGATCTTCGCGGTCTCGGGCGAGACCAATGTCGAGGGGTTCGAGGAGGTAGTCCCTGGTGTGTTTTTCGGGGAGCCGGCAGCGTGCTGGCGTCTTTCGGACCTCATCGCGGCTGGGAAGGCCAAAGCGTCCAGCTTCCGCTTCTGTGTTGGTTACGCCGGGTATGTGGAAAAGAGGTTATTTTTCCCAGTTGCAATAGCAAGAGTCACAGAATTCGCTCGTGTTCATAACCGGACAAACTTGCTATGTACCTTTCCTGGCGTTGTCAAGTACTGGTACTCTTCGCAACAGCCAAACGGCTATATAGGTAGCCACTGCAGTTTGCATGGACTCGACAGATGTTGTCGAACTACAACTTTGGCCTTCTTCATCATCGGAGAACCTTCCTGTGGCCCTGAGCCTCACCTCGTGTGTCCTCTCTCATGCATACAGTTCCATCCATACTGACATAAAAGTGGCGTGGACAATCAGTCTCACTAATTGCTTAGGCACACTGGAACCTCACAGCCATACTTCATCTGCTCCGCGCTCAGGTACAATCCAACTTTCGCTTTCACTGTCGGACGTTAATATTTGACACGGGTTCTGTCTCTCTCATAGCTAGTTTCCTTTTTCCCCGCAGGTGGGGTCGGGGACAATTGGCCCGGGAGCTTCGTGAGGGAACCTGGCAGTTGGCGGCGTGCAGCGCTGACATCATCACGCACCCCCTGAGCCTCGAGCAAGCCGAGGGGACCATAAGCCGGCGGTCAGGGGTGGTGCTATGGGAGCAGGTTCACGAGCTTATGGGAGGCCCGTATGCTGACATCAGCCGGAAATCGAAGCGCGACAGAGGGGGTGTCTGAGCTAGGGTTGATGAGAGGGTAGCCGCACTCTGAAGTTGAGTCTTTGCAGATATAGTTGACGTAGACCACATGGAAGAGATCAGTTCAGAAGATCCACGGACGTGCATGTTTTGCAGACGGAGACTGCTTGCTTTTGTATATAGATAAAACAGCAGCTTGTGGTCTAGAAGGACGGTTGCCGGGACTTTCTCACTGTACAAAGTGTTTGGGGGCCTCTGCGGGATGCATAGATTGTTAGACTAGGGCCCAGGAAGAGGCCAAACTTTATGGCGAACATGTATAGGTTTTCATATTGATGGACGAATCGTATCTTGCGGCCGCATAACTTCAAAGCAGGTCACCTTGCGATTTTGGACCGAGTCCTTGTGTTTGAATTAAGCAGAGTTGGGTTGCCTTCGGGGTCTACGGTCGCTTCTGACTCAATTGGAAATGCCAGAGTATTCACTGACAGTCCATGTAAAGCCTGCATCAGTACTGTCATGTGGGCGCGGCTTGCAAAACAGAGACGAATCCGTGCCGCGGGGGCCGGCGCGATGCCGGGAGCTAAGTTTCAATCCAGGCTTGAGCTTAGTACACCGATTACATAGATTCTAGGTTCGATTTCTGCCAGACGCATATGTGACGGTGGGTGTCATAGCCCAAAGTCACGAAGGTGATCTAATTCAATATGATATATATAAGCAGTACAGTATACGATGTATACATCAGTAGGATCGATGCTAACTTAGATATGGTGTTATTCGCTATTTCGTCGCGCCATTCTCCCTTCGATCATGCAGGCTCACCAGCCAAATTGCATGCATCAGCTAGCTTCGTGGTGCACATGCTGATCATGAAGGGCATGCCAGACGGATCAATTGTACATAGTTGCCGAGCTGCATGGGGCGCAGGCTCGTAAGTTGGATATGCATCGATGATGCACGGAGTGCATTGCAAGTTCAACGTGGCGACGGTCGTTAATTAGACACACGACCCCGACTTCGTCCTCAAGCGAGCTGCCGCTCATATGTAGTGCAAGTAAGCTCTTTCTAGCATGAGGCAGTGCTACTTTAGGAAAGCATATTGTTTGCAGTAGCGCAGCGCCCTTCAAGTTGCTTACTAGATCTGAAGTCCGCCGCTTGTTCTAGCTATCTCTGGAGGTATAATGCAATAACGACAGCGAACCCGACTCTGGTTTTCCCTGCTTGTCTCGTAAATTTCGCACCAACCGTCATTTGACAATCCGCAAGACTAAGTGTACCCTGAAGCAGACTCCCGCCAAGCTTAGTACCAAAGAGGGCTTTTTTGTGCTCACTGATCAACGAATAGTTCAAACAATTTGTCTGATCCTACAACCCGATCGAGAACGCCCTCGTACAAAATCGTACGCCCTTGGCGTACATTCTTTCATTCGCCAACGGTCACTCCAGGGGAGTGAGCGGCATGTTTGTGCATTCGTCGCGGAGATGGTCGTAGAGCCCAGTGGAGATGTAGCGTTCGCCCCCGCTAGGGATGACAGTCTGCAAAAGCAGAAGGGCAAACATGTCAGGAAAAGCAAAGCTGTTCGAATTTATTCTGGTGGTAACCTACATACATAAACCGAGAGGACAACTTTTACAAGAAGAGTAGCCGGGTCATGTTGCAAGCGACAAACCCGAGAGCAATCAGACGTATCACTCGACCAGCCATCTCTTCCCTTCGCTTCCCTGTGATTGTTCAGAGCATCCGTCTTGCGCCCGCAAGAATTTTGCACTCTTGTCCTAAACTCCACATCATGTCCCGTGCCTCCACGCCCCTCCGAGATCAATTCAGATGACTGGATCGCTCAATAGCATCTTTTGGCGCCGCTGTTGCTCCTTATACGTCTGGCCAAGAACGCTCAGCCGGAAAACCCGCTAAAGGTGTCCGCCTCACCACTATGAGCTTGCCCTTGTTCTCGGGCCGCCGCGCGATCTGGAGCGCCGCAAGCACGTTGGCGCCCGCCGAGATCCCTGACAGGAGCGCCTCTTTTGAAGCCAAGGCGCGGGCCATGTCGAAAACGTCGCTGTCAGCAACCTGTGGATAAATGGGCTTGAACAAGTCTTAAATCTCGACAAGATTGAAGAACTCAGTCCGCAAAGCAGTGGAAACGTAGGCTTGAGGTTCACGGGCTTCGATTTTCGCCCCAACGTTAACGAACATATCCTGCAAGGCATAGGAGATCCTGAGACTCGCTTCTTCGGAAGGGAAGGCGTCGGCCACGGTGGGAAGTTTGCGATCAGCTTTCTTCGAAGAGATGAACGGGGGTAATACGTTTTTAAGGAGAGATCCCTGTGGTGTATTGAGAGAGGTCGAGCACCGCCTCGTTGACGCGGAGGCGCAAGCAGTACCAGGAGTCTTTGGAACCTGTAAGACTAGGTACCCTACATCACCTTTGGCGACTTGGCTGGGAATTGATCGCACACCGCAGTGCAGACTGGTTCCGGGTCATTTGCCCCTTCAACACTAGACTTGCTAGGTACCGACCATCTTCCGAATGACAACCGCTCATATGTGGACACAATGAACTGCGCACGATTCGGTGCTTTGTGGATCACCACAACTTGCAAGCTCGTCAGAAGCTGAAGTTAACGGTCGCTCCGTTCTGTAAATCTTGCACTAAGCGGCACTTCCCCTCTGCAACGAGTCTTCCCTGTTGTACGAGTGTCAAAGGACCAAGCACTTTCGGCGTTTATCATTGTTTTCATCGCTGACGGCCTAATAAGAGGATTATTTTCATTTCTGCTCCACAGCATTAATCGAATGTCTTTAAAGTGCGCAGTGTCTTATAGCTTCGCTCTTCTTCGGGGAATGCCGCAAAAACGTTTGATTCTTTGATGAGTTCTGTTTGCCATAGATGTGAGGGATTTTACCTCAACCGCGTACCTGGATAATCTCGTCGAACAACGGCTGGTCCATGTTCTGCGAGAGGATCCCCGCGCCCATCCCCTGAATCTTGTGCGGCCCCGGCTTGCCGCCGCTCAGCACCGGGCTGGCTGAAGGCTCCACCGCCACAACCTGCAACAATGCCATAACTCAGCGGCGATTATTACTTTTCTGTATTTATAAAGTAGGATGTGATTCCGTCGTATCTTAACCGTCCTCTCATAACCCCATCAACCCGGCACCTTAGACTCGATAGCAATGACGGTTGTGTGTGATCCAACATCTCAGTAACGCCGCCACGCCCGAGCAGCGTCCGCTGACCTTCCCCGACAACCCCCCCGTAGTCGTTCTTCCTTTAGCCGTACGTTCTGCTCGCGCACTTATAAGCGGTCCCCGTCCGCCCCGACATTTGTGACGTTTTTGCTCTTTACGCGAGACTGCATACGAGGCGATCACCAACGAGATTTGAGACGATTTCGCTCCTGAACCGGTTACAGGGCGATAACCAACGGTGGTTTGTGACGATTTTGCTTTTGATCCAAGACTGGTTACCGGGCAATACCAGGCGCTAATCCGCTCCATTTAAAACAGGCATGTAACCCAAGCCTGACAAAGCTCCGGTGAAGTTACTTCTCCCCAGTAGTGACCGATGCGTGGAGGACTTTTTGCGGCCTAAGACAAGAGGGAATGCTTTAAGGGGGCGGAGCAAACGGGCCAGGACGAACGGGTCGGAAAGAGGTGAGAAAGACGGAAGACCAAGACAAAAGGACGAGGATCAAGGGCATACAGATGACGAAGAGAAAGGAACGACAGTCTGCTTTCACGCTGCTGCGATCTGTGTCCGGAACGCTTCGTCAACCTGCTCGATATAAGAGTCTGCTCCTGCATCGTAAAGTCCAGTCGCTTTTCCAGGCCGTTCCAAAGTGTCACTTCGTTCAGTTCATTGCAAAAGGTACCCTGCTCGTGGAAATTACACAGAGCGAAAGGGTTCCCGCCAAAAAGCCCACGAGCTAAGGCTACCGAAAGGGAAAGAGATTTTCCAGCCACAATTTTCACTGAGACACGCGTTCAAGAAACTGGTTCAGAGCAATCTGGAATCAAAGATGGGATGGCCCAGGTGGACGAGGAGCCGCCGGAACACACCTTGGCGCAGATGAACGGAGTCCGCCGAAACACGATTCGGATCAAGTAAATGAAGTCCGCCGAAAGTCAAGTTGGAGGAGACAAACGGATTCCGCCGAAACATGATTTGGAGCAGGTGAACGAGTCCCGCCAAAACACAACCTGGAGCAAAGACAGGGAAGCCGCCGGAATGCAAGTTGAAGCAGACCCGCCGAAACCTTGATTTTAGCAATCTCAGAAAGGGCTCAAAGCTGACCTTGATGGCGGGGTTCTGCTCCTTGAGGTACCGCCCGGCGCCCGTGATCGTTCCCCCCGTTCCCACAGCCGCCACGAAGAAATCAACCTTGCCGGCGGTGTCGCGCCAGATCTCGGGGCCCGTGGTGTGATAGTGAGTCTGCGCAATGGGGAGAATCCTTTTCAGGGCGTTTTTCTTACCGCAGCTGATTCTCCATGGTTTGCATATGAAAAACATCTAGTGCGCCTAAGATTGTTCTAGAGACCCTCGTGACAACGTGCTTCTTACCCGTTGGTTCGCATGGTTGTCGAACTGGTCGCAGTACCACCCGTGCGGGATCTCGTTGGCCAGGTCACGTGCCTTCTTCAGGATGCCCTTGATGCCTACCGCGGCGTCCATCAGCACCAGCTCTGCGCGTCGGAAAAAGAGCCGATTAACACCATCATCTGCGTCTAAGAAACGTCCATCAGCACCAAATCTGTTCACACCAAGTGTTTTGTGTTTTAGAAACGTCCGTTAGCACCAGCTCTGTACTTCAGAGAAGGAGCCCGTTAACACCATTATCTGCGTCTAAGAAACATCCATCAGCACCAGCTTCTGTGCGTCGAAGAAAGAGCCCGTTCACACCACCATCATGCGTCAAAGAAACGCCCAACAGCACCAACGCTGTGCGTCGACAAAAGAGTCCGTTCGTACCATTAACTAAGTAACGTCCGGCAGCACCAGCTCTGTACTTCAAGAACCCGTTCACACCATCATCATGCGTCTAAGAAACGCCCAACAGCACCAGCTCGGTGCATCGAGAGCCCGTTCACACCATTATCATGCATCTAAGAAAACGTCTCACACACCAGCTCTGCGCTGCGACAAAAGAGCCCGTTAACACCATCATCTAAGTATTGTCCCGTCAGCACCAGCTCTGTACTTCAAGAGTCCTTTCACACCAATATCAATCGTCCAAGAAAACTCACAACACCAACTCTGTGCGTCGACAAAAGTGTCCGTTAACACCATCATCGAAGTAACGTCATTCAGCACCAGCTCTGTACTTCCAGAGCCCGCTCAAACCATTATCATGCGTCTTAGGAAACGTCTGACATCAACAGCGCTGACTCTTTTAAGCGGATCGCGGCTGAAAGCGCCCTTTTCAGTTTGTGCCGATTGAATGTTCTGCGTCCTATGAACACCCAACAGTTCCGTATGTCTGCGCACAACCTCCGTCACCATCGAACCTTGGCGGTTAAAGAGGACGTCCTGAGACCCGTTACGCCTCGGCGACCAGAAACCGTCGAAGTGGGCCAATGGGTCGCTGTGGCACACCCACAAACGATTGTGGCATACTCACAAACGACTGAAAAAACGGGCTTCGACTTTCTCCTTTCCCCTCCCCGGCTTTATCAGCTTTCTTAATCTCAGTAAAAGCAACTGAAAGCAACTTCAATGGCACAACCGAAAGGAAAGATAGGGAAAGGAGAATTTCTAGGGCTTCACCTGCTCCGTAGGATCGAATGATGAAGCGCCGCTCGAGGCTGACAGAGTTTGGCATCACGAGGATCAGCCGGTAACCCTTGGCGCACGCCATCGCAGCGAAGCCGATGCCGGTGTTCCCGCTCGTGCCCTCGACAATCACGCTCTGCAGCACAGAGACATTCTATCCTTTTGAAAGAGAAACAAAACAACGGAAAGATAGTTACGAACATGAAACGACAAACAAGTATCTCCATTCAAGAGGTCCCTTCGAGAAGCCCTCCACACCAGATTACGAAAGACTACTGCACAACCGTGGGACAACTAAATTTCCAGTACAAAGATGAAATGTCCCAAGTTTTGACCCTGCTCGTTATCCTTGCGAGAAGCCTGCGTAAGAGCAAAGTGTCTGGCGCAAACCTTCGAGAGTTGGAAGATTAGGCATCCTGAGAGTAGTTTTACTCTCTGGAACCTGCTCGGAGCGCGTCCGTGAACCCACTACCAGATTCTGAAAGTAGATCATGATGAGATGACGTTGAGATAGCACATCTTGGAAAATGATGAACTAATAACATTCTCGATAACCGGAAATTGAATGTCCAAGTTAGGCCACTTCTTCATCTTGCCCCGGTCCTCTAGACTGCCAGAAATCGGCAGAAAGTGGATCGCTGGGATGAATACAATCTTTGCACAACGTCCTTAACAGGACATGTTACAGTCCATGTACTCGTAGGAAATATCTAGCATCACCTGTGTACTTATTGTATGTTACCAGAGTGCTTGATCCAATCTGGATGCTCCATACAAACAGAAAGCGGAACAAAGTAGCTGCAGATAAAAAGCCTCCGATAAAAAAGCCTCACTTTCCCAGGAATAAGCTCCCCTTTCTGCTCCGCTTCCTCGATCATGCCCTTTGCAATCCTGCAAAGATGCAGCTCTTTGTTATTGCTATGCAGGTGGAAGAAGCCCTCCAGGCTTGTACCCTTCCTGAGCGTCTGATCGATTCAAGAGCAAAGGTCGGAATAAGTTGCAACACAGCTTGCGTGTTTTCATTCCGATTAAGACTGGATGAGAAGGCTCCTCAATCGGCGCGCAGGGGGAGGACCTTTAAGAAAAACTCACTAACCCTTGCTTTTATATGGTTATGTTAAGTGCTTCTTCACACAGTGGAGCTTGGATATCTGCGCTATGCCAAATGACCCAAGCTTATACATTCAGGGGTTAGATGTCCCACCTATCCTTGACGCTTTCCCGCAGGATTCTGGAACTCCAGCTTGACCAACACTTCGCCATAGGCGCCCTCCGTCAGCCGCTTCAAGCGCACCAATGGCGTGTTCCCAACCATCTGCGTGAACAAACAATTGAGACACGTTTGAAGGCCACTTTTCAAGTCAGGAAGCGAGAAAGAAAGCTGAAGAAGGGCACTTGTGATTATGTCCAGATTTATCGTGCTCAGAACAAGCGAGCCTTCACGTTGTAAACTGGAGCCAATTCTTCGGCCCATATGGTCATTCAGAAGCGGACTTTTGCAATAGAGCTGGTCTTCGAAATAATTCTGGTTTTGTCCCAGTTTGGGTCCTGATGTGTAGTACACCTTGACCGTGGTGATTGTGAAAGAAGGAACTTGCTAAGAACTGCTCAGTGGGTGCGTCGGTCTCACAAAATGCATGACTATCCACTGTCATTTTAGTATTCTGGCTCTGGATCGGTAGGCCTCACTGGGTAGCGTAAGCAGCTGGTGACAGCACCTTTTACACTCGAAGTAAAAGTTGGTCTTCGCTGCAATGGTGGTAATCCGTAACCATATACTTGGCCTGAATTTGCGGCAATGCAGAAGTACAGGACAATGCAGTGCGCTCCAGGTGGTACTCTGCGGCATACCTCAGTAATACCATCTAGGATGCGCTGCTCCCCAGCCTTCACGTTTGCTGTAGGAGCATGATCGTCGTGCAAGCCATCGACCGTGGCCATCGCAACTCCCGCAGCCATTCTAAATCAGTGGAAGAACCTGTATTAAGCTCTGGCAAAGGCAGAACTAAAGTATAGCAAAGTTTCGCAAATCAGTTCTGTCAACTTGTGGGATGTGAGTGGTGTGCGTTCCAATGTGATGCAATTGTACTGAACAAATCTACTCTGCTGGCATTGCAGCGTGCTGGAACCTGCACTGATGCCAGACAGATGCAAACAATCAAGCAACGCACCCGGATGTTCTCAGTGTCCTCCTGACGTCCCCACTCACAGGTTTTCTCCTGTTGGCTGTTGCTTTCACGACTTCTCTCCTTCACTGTTGATCAGCAGGCTGTTCATGAACAGTTCAGCACGGATGAACAGCATGCACTCCCTCTCTAGAGACACTGTCTCTGACTACCGGTAGTAACCCATCTAAAGCTACTGTAAACCTAATGAGATCGGACGGCTCAGATGAACTATCGGGCGGCAAGTGGCACATGAAGTTCAAATCGGACAAGCAGCCTCTAGCCTCTAAACCGCAACTTTCAAACCTGGCGCTGCATTGACGCCGGATGGTCGCGCATGGAAGGGGGATGCCAGATTGTGAATCTAGCGCTTTAAGTTTGGGGGTTCACTGATCACCTGCATAAACTGCAAAGCAGCCCGTCACCTGCTTGTTCTTGTATTTGTGGAATTTTTTTTGCCTACTTCGCTGGTAAGAAGGGGGGCGCTAATCTGTGGGAAAACACGGCGATAGGAAGCCTTGACCACTCGAACCGCTTTCTCAATCAGAACAGAAGGGCTTTTCTTCTGATCAGCGAAGGTGTGGCTGCCGCGTCCATTAGTGGACATCACGTGGGATACAAGAGTTATGGCGGCCTCAAACATGACCGTGGAATAAGGGGCTTGCATTGACGCTTTAGGCACTTCTACAGCAATTCTGAGTGACTTGTGGAGCCTTTTCCCCGTCTGATCTGTAGATAGTTTCTGTGCTCATTCGTCTTCCTCGTGGTTGTTGGATCAGAAGTGTCCACTCCTGTCCACAGGTGAAGGGGGGTGTTCGAGTCTTTGAGGGGTCGTTCGCTCATCCTTTCCTCGTGGAAGAGCGAGGAGCAGAGTAGTGATCTTGCTCAGAGATCTGCCAGCAGCAAAGGGGCTAAAGCCACAACTTCAGTGTAGTGCTACCAAGGAGGACATATTAGTAAGCACAAAGCAGCAAGCGGAAGGAAAACTAGACAGACAAAATGGAGACAGCGACACGCATGGGCAGCCGGTCATCCTCACGGCATGGGCCAGCGGTACAATTCTCTGGGAGGGTGCGAAAGTGGCAGAAGACATGGACCAAGTCGGGTACCTCGGAGAAGCTGCAAGTGTTCAAGTGGCTGCCAGTCTCAGGTGCGTCCGCTTGCCAGCCTTGCTTAGCAGCTTGTGCAGTGCCGTCAAATGGTGGCGTCAGATTCGAGGTTTTGGAAGTTGGGTACCGAGTGCACCGAGCATATAGGGCGGTCCCTTGCTTCCTGCTTATCAATGTTACTTCCATTGTGTTGCTCAAGTATGATGCTGTTGGACGCTGTCGTTCATGGTGGGGGCGAAAGCTTTTTTCCAAGTTATAGTTTCTGGTAGAATGAAATCCTGTGAGGAATGTAGAGCCGGGCTGCACCCCTTTGCTCTGAAGGTTGCTGCAATATTTGCAAGGAGAAGGTGATCTGCCGTACCATTTGCGCATAATCTATGATAAGTGTCAAGGCTCAATGTGATCGAAGTCTGCTCGAACGTTTGCTTGTCAATATTGTGTTGGTTCCGATGCTTGTTGTTGAAAGATGGGTCGTACAGAGGCATGCTATTCCGACAAGTATCGAAGAAGCTTGCAATCGAGCTTAATTCAACAATCAATTTCGCAGGCGACAGGGAAGATGAACCCGAAGACTTGCCTGCTCGCAAGTACCGATTCCTGCCGGTAAGTCCCTTGCATGGACACCGCTCGGCAGAAAGCTTGTGGACTCTTGGAACTGGCATAGGGAAGCCTTCAAAAAGGTGGCATCAACAAACCGCTCGATTGGCTCAGTCAAGTCAGTGGATGCAAAAAGGGTGGACCAGTCTGAGATACTCGTTTTCAGATTTGAACAGTGTAGCACCTTCTGTGACGCAAATCTGTGAGCGAGTTTTTCCAGTGCTCATATCTACAGATTTTTTAAGTACCTGGACGTTCCTAACACGCCCTGAACAGCAGCAAGTAATTATTGTCAAGCAGCGCACCACGCTCTGTTTGTCAATGTCGTCTGCCATAGGAAGAGATTCACCAGCCAGGATCAGAGAATGATCGGCGCCTTTGCTTCTGCCAGCTGGACATAGTAAACGCTCAAGCCCGGGCTGAGAAAGAGGCGCAACAAACAATGGAGGCCCCAGGGCTTGAGTTGGCACGCAATGCGGACACACCAACTCCAGTTACTGAAGCCGAACGCCCGAATGAAGGGGTAGAGGGGGCTCTGCCGGAAGAAGGACGGCCGGTCGCTGTCGATGAGATGCAGGTCGATCTGGTGGACGATGGTGGCCCGGTCGAACGAACCGAGGGGGACGGGGCAGGGACAGCCCCTGGGGAGCAGGTCGGGGGAGAAAAACCGGGCACTGCCGCTGCAGAAGGAGATGAGGATAAGGCTATCACGGATGCACTGAAGGATCTCGAGGGAGCCGGGGAGGGAGAAGCCGACGATGAACGGGGCATGCAAGCGGGTGCTGTTGCAGACGGAAACGATGCAGTGGGGAATTCCGAAGGGGTGGGGAAGGAACTCGTTGCAGAGGGGGGGATGACACGAGCGGGCGCAGACGCCGACGTTGGTAGTAACGGGGGGGAAAAGTCGACGGCCGGTGAGATAGCGGACTCGCTGGTGGCGACGGGCTTAGTCGAAGAGGGGGACGCTGCCAAGGTCGAAGCGAGGGCTCTTTCGCAAGTGATTGCACTAGATGCAATGAAAGAAAACGAGGACGGTCCTGAAGGGGATGTGAAACATGGAGAAGGGCGAGAAGCTGCGGGTTGCGAGACAACGGCGGCGGACAGTGGGGCTGAAGGCGAAGAGGTGGGGGTTCCTTCTGCTGGCGAAACTGGGGGTGGAAGTGAGGAAGGAGTGCGGAGCGAAGCGGACGGGACTGGTGAGAGTCAGCATGCGGAGAAGGGCCGTCGGGATGAAGAGATGGGTTCTGAAAGGAGGGAAGACGGGCAGGGGCCGGAGAAGCTGACTGCTGAGGGCGAACGTAGCGGTGCAAAGGTGGAAGTTGAGAAGGACGAAGAGGGAAGAAGAGACGGTATTATGAACGAGGCTGAAAAAAGTGCCGCTATCGAGCTTGAGAAGTCTGGCCCGAGTTAGGAGGCAAAGTTGAGCAGAACGAGGAGAAGACGGTAGGTTAGCCGAAGGGTCGCAAGGCTGGGGATAAGAAGCTTTTTCATCGGGCTTCAAAACGTTATATAGGCCTGAGGACACAGTGAGACCTAGGATGGGGGAGAAGGATGCGCTTACACATATTCGAATTGCAACAAATGCCGCCATCTGACGTTTTTTCAAGCAGGACAGAACGGTCTGGTGAATGGATGAGCCGGTTGCCTAAAAAACTCCGTGCACATCCTTGCAAGTGACGAAGTACTTCCTAGATCCATTTTCTCCTTGGACGGTTCACTGGACGCGACAGATTGTCACGCAATTGCTAAATGTGATGCATGATGCTGCGCCGTCCCATGATCCTTGTGGTTGCGCGATCCAACATTGTCTTATAAGCTCCACCTAATTGTGCACTGAGGGGCCGCGCGGGCAAGGCATCAGTGTGTCTACATCGCGGCGCACGCAATAGCATCATATGTATAGCGTGCCAGCTGGATTGAGTAGGACCCGCCACTAGAGCTCATGTGATATATACATCAGCAAATTACTGTAAAACGCCATGATTTCGGGAATCGTAGCTTTTATATTGATCCGGAGAACCGAAGCTACAAGTCATGCTTTGAATCAATTTTTGATGGGTGACTCGAGAAATGACCGCCAGATGGTGGAAAGAACTGAGACTTCGATCTGGCCGGAGTAGTTCTCTGGTGCTCGGCACCAGCTCACGGTGAGAGCAACTTGGGGAGAGCAAACGAACAGCGAGTACAAGAAACATGGACTTTGTAACTTTTCGAATATTTGCAAGCAATAGTTCGTCCATGTTTTCTCAGTTGTAGCGTGTTCTGCGCGTGCATACAGTGATACCATTGTTGCAACTTGGGTCAGTGCACCAACGGTCAGGCTTTACAGCTTAGCGAGCTTATGCGACATTTCAGGTGCCTCTTTTGGAGGCTTCTGACCCAAATTGACTCCTAGGGTACACCGGGAGACGCAGACGAGCTTTCCGAATTTGGCAATGTCAGAGTCGTCTACCTTATTCTGAGGCTCCATGTAGAGACGAACTTCCCACACCTGCAAGAACGGTTTTGAGTCAGGATTGAAAAGGCAAGTGCAAGAGCACGCACATCATCCTGCACATTCTTTCTGATTGAAGATATCAAGAGCAAGGCAACAAGCGCCATCAGAAGGAGGATGTCGAGGCGTATGTATCGAGACCTTCACTATGGTCTGACAGGGACGCTTGCTGATATGCATCAGACAGTTTTGCGACCAGAAGAGTGTTCGCATAAAAGGGATCTCGAATAGACACAAAACCATTTGAACGAACAACGTCGAGAGTGCTGCTCCCTTTCCAATCATCTTTCAGACCGTTTCGAAGTTGTGATGTCTTCAATGCAAATAAAGTGCACGTCCCACAACCTCTCATAGAAAGGGGCTAAGGATTCAACTTTCAGCTCCAGGTGACGAACCCCCACATCGTTGAACCTCGTGACTTCGAGTGACGATTGTGGAGCCAACCAGATCAGTTTGGACATGCCAGGCCATGGTCTCGTTTGAACAATAACCACACTCATCATTGTACTGAATCGATTTTTGCGAAACCTTCCGCTACCGACGAAGGGGTTACCTGCAGGCTTCGGCCCGCCTTCAGGGGTCGGCCCTCAGCGTAGACGGTGCTCCCAACAGGCGCGCCTCTCACATGATTAGCGTTGATCTCAACACCCACCGCATGAGCACCAGTTGCACGCGCCCCTCGACTGCACCCAACACACTTGTCAGGAGAGGCTGGGCAAGGAGAGCTTGTAGCCTTTGAATTTGTGATATGAGAGGAGTGATTAACCCGAGGCTGGGGGGCCTGGTTTTGCTGCGGTCAGAGGCACAGCAGGAAGTTCAGCGTTTCTGAGCACCTCCTACGCCAAGCAGGCACCAAGATGTAGAAAACAATCAGCTCGGGTGAAGACAGTGCCTGCCTTGAGATTGTAGCACGACTTTGTGGAACTTGAACATCAGAGTTTGCGAGCTAAGTAGGCTCCCTGCCTGTAGAGTATGGTGGCCCAACTTCCAGGGACTGTAGTTTTGGTGCGGTGTCCTTTAGTTATAGGATTGAAGGACCGCGTTTGATGTAGAATGATGGACGCTAGCTTCTCTGTTGATATGCAGTCTCAATTGATCAAAAGCTTCCACCTTTGTAATGTTGGTGGCAGCATCTGGGTGTGGATGCATGCAGAACTACAGGAACCTGGTAAAGTGCTCTCTGCATTAGATATTTGTCTGAGACGAAGGCTTTTTATCTCAAGTAGGCCCTGAAGAAGTATCTTCAGGCGGCATCCATTTCGAGCTTCAACGAAGAACAGACTGAGCTTTCATTTACAGCTCAGCTTGTTGCATGAGAGAAGGGAAGCTCAGAGGCTCACCTGACTAGGCCCTCTGCCAGAAGAACAGAGACTCCTGTACATTGGTGAGAATTACCAGCATTAGCAGCAGGAGAAGGAAAAGCTGGGATACTCCTCCCGACACAACTTTGAAGGTTAAGCAAGGCCTCCTGTTCCCCACACTACGCCACTACGAATCATTTCAATTCAGGAACTCAGGAGCCACAGCATGCTGCAATTGCAAGCCAAATCAGCAAAGCAAAAGACAATTCAAAACAGCATTCAGCAACTCATAGTTCAAGAGTACAAGTCGCAGCAATGAACGCGGATCTTCCAACTCTCAAGCACATCGACTTTTTTGGCCTACCTCCATGCAACAGATTATCTGGCTGGCGATTTCTCTCGGTCACTTTCATGCGCGCTGTCACCAGCTCTGGTGTTGTCTTCAGATACTGGATCCCAAGATACTCATGTATTGGGGAATCCAGGTAAGGGTGTGCTTCTGGGGTTCCAGCCATAAGGTACCAACAATATCAGAGGCAATGCTGAGCTGACAGAAGGCGTCAATACAACACCAGAGGACTGGACTGTCAGCAGGCACTTTGGTCCTCCGCAAGCTGAAACTTTTGGCAGTAAAAGCTGAACTACCTACTGTACTGCACAAAAAGTCTGCTCATGAAGGGGAAGTCCTGCTGGGAAAGCAAGAAAGGGATTGCATGAACATGCCCGAGGCTAGTGTTCAACTTCAAGGGCTCAGCAGATCCTGGTTGCGGATCTACAAATTTGGGAGCTCTGTGATACAGTAGTGTCAATACAAGTGTTCATGGTAAACCGCCAGTCTGCCACTGAAAGGGACGGTTTCCGCCAAAATTGCTGCCGTTTCTTTCATAATCATCGCTGGTACAGCCGGTTAAAGAGGTCTGCTTGACACAATTCTGGACATGTCTTGCACGATCATGGATCCTTTCCTGACTGCATCCAAGTCAAGGCAGCATTGTGCACAGAGCGCCATGCTGATCGTTAAACTTTAAAATACTGATGGGCACGTACCGTATGTTTTAGGACAATCTTCGTCTTCCACTTGCTGGATCTTATTGTTCGCAGGCCAGTTGACGGCATTTGCAAGGTAGCTTGCGCATCTGGTCCTGCGGCTTCATCTTTGGGGTTTGGCAACATGGTTGACTACTCAAAGTGGGACAAGCTGGACGTCTCAGATGATGAAAGCAGGGACGATTGTCCCAGGTAAGAAGGCAGAACTTACTGATGCTGACTCCTGCTCATCAGGGAGTGCAGATGAGGATTCGGACGCAGTCGGATGACTCAGACGCAGAAGGAGAAGGTGGTGAGAATGAAGAAGGCGGCTCGGAAGGAAGCTGGGAGACAGATGATGAAGAGGCGCAGGATCCTCAAACCAAGGAAGACGCCAAGAACCTGCCTTCAAAAACAGGGCCCTCAACTGCAGCCCCAGGCTCAGGGAGCAAAGGGGGCCCTGCAGAAGATGGCGGCGCAACGCCCTCACAGAAATGCGAAAGACCAACGTCAGTCCCCCGGCGGGACCGCGGTGGGCCGTACGTTGACATTGATCCCCGTGATGACATCAGCACCGTCCCGAGGGTTGTCAGAGAGGAAAACCCTGCCACTTGGCAGACGCCGTTGAAAGTTCCGGGGCCGTGGGGGATTGATGAGTTTGAAGACGAGGGAGAGGAGGAGGAGGACGGGGCGTCGATGAAATTGATGATGGCTAAGACAATGCGGAGAATGAGAGCGCAGGGGATCTACCATGGGCGCGACACGCCCGAGGTGCAGTTTTGCAAAAAGGTGGGGCTTCCGACACAAGTACAGCTGTGATGCCTTAAAAGCGATGACTTTCCTTTGAGGGTGACTCCTTTACGTGAATCATAGGGGGGAAGATGCTGCGCATGTGATATTGGAAGAGGGGTTTCGACGGTGACTTGTGAAAGAACGCGGTTGTACCGAAGTGACATCAAAAAAGTAGGCATACCTGCTGCCAATTGTCGACTTGCATCTGTTTCGAACTACCATTGATTGATTGCTTGTGGCGAATAGCTGGAATCAATGTTGCAGGCTATGAAATCTTGAGCCGAACGTAGTCCTGCCGGTCCTTTGGCTTTTGAACCCACGTTCAAAAGCCAGCTGATCATACGGTTGTGTTTCCAAATAGTGCATTGCCGCCCTCAGGTTCAATCACCCTGTCGATGAAGGATCACCGGAGCTTTTTCCTCCCCTCTCTCGTTGCTCGACCATGTAACTATTCATTGGTGGGCTTGTCTGATGCCCTCTTACTCAAATGCTGATCTAAGAATCACAGTTTCCACCACCCCCTTGAACGGCGGTCCTCGACTTCGCCTACGCTCGGCCTGAGGTGCCAGGTGGCATTGTGGACTGAGAGTGAGAAGGAATGGAGCACCCACGCTACTTGCGATTCTGCAAATCGACCCCTCCTTTGGTGGATCTTCTTTGATTTCACCTAGTTCCCGGCTAGTTTGGGGCTGATGCCCCACTCGCCCTGTGCTGACGTCACATTCGCTGGACAGATGGCGGAGCGAAAAGATGCGGAGCTGCGGGCTGCACGGAAAGAGGCCAAATTGAGACACAAACAGGACTACGTACTCAAAGTGTACATGCATGAGTTGGATCCCCCTATCTGGAGGAGGTGCGTACTTCGCTTTCTGGTTCGTTCCCCGTTTCGGTTTCATCGTTCTCGTTTCTAGGACGTGTTATCTTCTCTCGTTTTGAAAACAACCTGGGTTTCCCGTTTTTCTCGCTGACTTTACTTCGGAATATATCTCAGTTGTACTTAAATCATCTCGGAAGAAAGCCAGCAACATGTCATGATGACAGGTCCTTCTGACCTGTGGATCTTAGGTGCACCTTTGATGTTAGGGGAAGCAGGGAGCTGATGCGCACCTTGCCAACGACCTTTGACAGGTTCGGGGCTTGTGGCGGTACTTTTCTATGACATTCTCTTGCTCCATTGAGAATGCAGTGTTCCCAGATCAAACGCAAAGATCTGCTGGAGGTCCTGCTGCCTGCACAACACTTCTTGTCACCCATGCACTTCAATCTGGATTCTACGATTCGTTGATGCTGATCAACATTTGCGAGACTCCTCTATGACACCTCCCAAAGGCCCAGTGATTGTGTCTACCGGCTTTGTTCGTAGTACGTTTCCGACCGAAGTCATGCCCGTCATGGGTTTGCATTTAACCCGAAGCTTTCCTGCTTCCTGACCCGGTTATTTCTGTAAACCTTACCATCTTCAAGGTGTCTGTTTTGAACACCTTTGCAGACAGCTTTTGTGCCCATCTTGGGTTGGGCCCAAACCCAAGCTTCTTGATCCTTAAGGGAGCCATGGTCAACGTAACCAGGTTCGAAGTGTAACGGCGCTAGCTTTC
>DF237748.1:0-31937 GCA_000708835.1 Klebsormidium nitens | reverse complement strand
GATGGTAAGAAACTCGCGCAAATGCGTGTATATGATTTTCGCAGCACAGGAATCCAAACCTCCGAGCTTGATATTCTAACGATTGCGTAGACAGGCAAGAAGGCCTGATCGAACTGAGCTTTTCAAAAAAAGTAGTCGTTATTATGGTGAGGAAGGAGCGCTTCTTCCTTAGGAAAATGGTGAAGACACTCCTTCATGGAGCAATGGTTAAGAGTGACATGACCACCCGTGCAGATGATCATCTTTTCTGCCCCTCTGCCATTCGCAATCTACAAGTTGGGAGCTACTGAGACAGACGGCGTCTGATTCCCAACCGCCAAACAGCTGAACGTCCTTTGCAATTAGAGAGCCTTCGTCCTCGCCATCCAAAAGGCGCGGACCTAAGTAACAGCCGTCCACCTACTATCGCTGCTGAGGCAACCAACGACAAACAACCAAAAACTCAGCACAGAGACCGACCAAGCTTCCTTAAAGCACGCAGTCGAAGGTTGAAGCAAGTCTGATCCGACAACACCTCGAATCCATTGACGGAAAAGAAGAAACACACCGTGCAGGGACTCGAGCAGAACCGCCAAATGAGACGACAATCAAACCCTTTTTCATCACCCAGCGAGAGACGCTGTGGATAAAAGCGGGGCAGTCCCGCTTGTTTCAGAGCCTCTACTCTATAAGTAATGACCCAAACCGAATGATCAGCTTTACGCAATCCTTCAGTATCAGGCCTCGGTCAATTTCGTTTGCGGCTTCAGAGTCCGGTCATCGAGGTGCTGAGCTAGTGCCCAGACCAGCTTCAATCGTCGTCCTTTCCGCTTGAGAGACTCGCTTGCTTCAAACGACCGGATTGTGCTAAGCACATATGAAGGAAAGTCCGCATATGAAGCAACATCGGCTGAGAGCCAGTCCTTCGGCGAGCCACTTGACTCGAGGGTATATTGACCACCTTGTCCCCACTACTTCAAACCTACGCCTCGGGTAAATTCAGATTCTATTGAAATGGGAGGAAACACCGATTCCAAACCACCTATTCCGAACCTTTCCTTTCGGGCATGAAAATAGTCAATAGGTGAGTTGCAAGCGTTGATAATACAGGCCCCGCAGCTGCTCATTCGCGACGTACGCCGGCTTCTGGACGAACTAAAAAATAAGATGAGCTCGCCTCTCGCTCACTTCGCAGCAACTTCTTCTCAGCCGGCAGTGAATGCATTGACGTGCCGAACTCGTCTCCAGCCCGAGGCTGCATCGACGTCCAGATTCTACCGCAGAAGCGTAGAAAACCAAAATCATAGGGTAAATCATTTCGGGACGAAAGCGTTCCGTGGATATGCTATGCCTTCCCATTTGTCAAAAAGCCCCAACTTACAACTAGCATTGAGCAAATAAGACTTTCCTTAAGCCACCTTTAGATCGCGCTGCTTAGACGTCATGCTCATACCGCCCCTTATCGTCCTCGCCAACCAAGACACATGAGCTTGTAACAAGCAAAGCAAGTGCGACAAAAGTATCAAGCAAAGTCTGCAGGCCAGGAAAGCAAAAGGGATTAATCCATTGACCATTTGGCAGGAGGCCGCCTTGAGCTTCCATCTTAAAAGGAATCCGCTCCCAAAAGATTGGAGATTCCTGGAGTTTGGAGAAGATCTTGATCCGTCGATTCACAGTGCCGGAGCATGAACGCAAGTTCCAAGGGAGTGGTGCCCCGAGCAATAGCTGACGTGAAGTGCAGAGAAAGCAACGCAAGCATGCTCGAATAGTCATGACCATCCAGGCGCTCTACATCTGTCCTGTAGTCAGCTATAACCAGCAATGCTCCAGCTTTCGCAACACGCGGTGTGTTCCAAACCAATCACCTTCTGTACGTTTGGCAATTTTACAACACAGGCATCGGGTCGACCAACAATCGTTAGCCAACGAGAACTTTAACACTGAATTGTATATCTATTCGGTTCAAAGAGAGCCGGTGAGAGTGGTTAAGGGCAATACAACGAAGTGCACGAAGCGAAGTGGAGCATGCAGGCAAACGAGGGCCCGCTGCCCCCACCGGAAACAAAGCTAGGAAAACCAAGCGTGTAACAATTTCGTCGTATGTCACTCGCCAAAGGCAAAACGTAAACAATAGCGAATGCTATGCTGCGTTCGTAGAGGGCGGGCTCAGAATATGCTGCTCTGAGCGAGTAAAGCACTCAGGTAAGAATGTATTTGCCTTTATTTCCCCGCCGACCTTAGGACATGGCAAGAAAGAAGAAGGGTGGCCATCACCGCTCCCGCACAAGCAGCTGGAGCAGTTCAGAGCCCGGTTATTGGAGTTCGTGCCAACAAGAATGGCAACGCATGCCGTTCCAGTAACTCCTAAGGGGTCATTTCGGCTGTAACCGTGGAAAACTTTGTGTCAAGACCATATGCATACGGCATATCTCAACCAAGATCCGGCCTGCACGTTTCATGTTTATTGTAGCGGCAGCTCAGCTCGTGAAGCGGCGCGCAGGCTTGGGACAAGCAGCCCATGTCCATACTTCTTGGCCGCAACTTGACCAGCGATAGAAAGAAAGAGAATTCCTCGCTGGCATACTAGAAAGGCCAACACATCAAGCACGACTGCGTTGTTGGCGGTTCCACAGAGCGCCTACAGCGTTTCGGTCTAAGGACAGTGTGCCATTTTGCGGTTCTGCCAAGGATCCGCTTTCACTAATCGAGCCTCCGACCTGGGTTCTGGGAACAACAGAGCGCAGTCCTTTACAAACAGGTCGTATTCGTCTCTGATACAGTCTAGAATTACGCGACCAATCACCATTCCAATGCGCGTGCATCATTGATCTGTAGAATGTGGAAGGCACAATTGCTGGATGTGAGAACCGACTCTTTTACTACCTGAGAGACTTGCATAGCGACTGGCCTCAGGTATCCGTAAAGAACAACTGAGCTTCGCAAGGCCCAGGGAACGGGTTCTTCTCTCCTCCCCAGCATGGAGCTCACATGCAATTTCCAGTTCGTCTTCCAATGCTGACTCCATCTTGAAGTTCAATAAGGGCACGCAGAGCAAAGGTGTGGAGGAGAAAAGCAGGAACTGTCGTGTCTGCACTCTTCCGGCATCCTTCAGCAAGACACAAGCTGGGAAGCGCACAAGGGCAATGAACGCATTTAGCGTAAGCTGGCACAGTGGAGAAAGAAAACCACATAATGACACTTCTGCGCCTCTATTAAGCGGACACATGTTTGATGAATCTTGCGGACCCGTGGGTTTATTGACTTGAAAACCGTGCTTTATGAGCAAGGAAGTACTGTTGTGCGGAGAAACTTAAAGGCCACCAGCAAAACCTTCCAGCACTGGCACCACAGCAGCAGCGCCTAACAAGTGTGAAACAAATCTTGATTCGAAGCGGACCGTCATAGCGGAACCGCCCTGATGTAGGCTTTGACGATGAGAAAGCTGACAAAGAACTGTAACTTCCAAAGAGGTGCCACGAACAACCATGTCACAGAGGCTATTTATGGAATCTAAATGCTGCAGACTTGCAAACGACAACTAGAACGACGACACCCTATTCTTATGAAGCAGCCTAACGTCTTGCTCGAACCGGTGGGCTGAGCTGCGCCATCCGAGGTAAGCGTTCTAGCAGTGGGCAAACGAGTAGCCCAGCCCGCTCCTATTATCCTAGCCAAACGAAACGCTGTCACCATCGAAAAACAAGGGCGTCACGCGTACCACGCTCCTCTTAAACCACAACTGATTACAAGAGCAGCAAATGTACTCTGGTCCTTCAGAAACAAGCTCACGAAATTTCTCGCGGGCATGCACAAATTCGATTTCCATAGCTTTTAGGACGGCCGCATGTTGAATTGTTGGAGTTGCTCGCCTGAGGCCAAAGTGTCTATTCAGCACACAAGATGGGCAGTCTTGACTGGCTATGTATCAATCCTTGTACGATTCACAGGCTCGGAACAAACCCTTTCAGGTGCAGGCACATCAATCATAGAAACAAAAGCTGGCCTCAGAATCGTTGTGGTTCACCCCACTTCTCTTCGAGCGTCTCAAACGCTCGAGTGACGTCAATAACTTCCTAACCAGCAAGAAGTGGGCAACACGCTTGCTACTAGCATTACAATACCATCACCGTTCTGGTTGGGAAAACTTATCAAGGGACGCATGGCAATAGGAGCGGTGTCGCAGTATTAAAGCCGTACACTCTTGAGGTACCTACTACTTGACACAAAAGAACAAAAGAAAAGCTCCATAAAGTCAAACCCACTCCAAAGGCGACAGCTTCACGATCAAAAGGTTTGTGAGCTGCAGAAGAGCAACCCATATATATCTCGTCATGGCCGTAAGTCGACTAAGTCAAACAGCACTTCTTCAAGATGACGTAAGAAAGGGATCTTGGCACGATTGCCACAGGTCTGCTATCAAAATTGCCATAGAATGCCGCAGCACCCTGTGAAAGGTTTTGACTGAGAGCTGTGGAGGGTATAAGATTGAGAACCACGTGCTGCTACGGGGATTACAACATATCTTTCATGGACACCCAGTTTTATCACACATGCATTTCTACGAGCTCATGTGCCGAAAATGAAGATTGCAATTCTTGCACTACTTGGTCTGGCGTCTCTGCGGGTTCACAACGCAAGACAGTTGCCACATTGGCAGCCCAACTCTCGTCATCGCCAACAATAAAAGTCTGGAGGATGCAAGAAATTAAGCCTCAACTGGAACGAATACCGTTATGGCCAGGGCACCTCAGGAATTACACCCAGTGTGACGGAATTGTAAATGGAATCATTCTTCATCAACCGTTTCGGTTGTGGTTGCAGCATAGTCTCAGCCTTTATTATCAAGCGGGTACTAAACAGTCGTCAGGTTAAAAGGGCAAATCAATCTACTAGAAAAGCAAACCCGAAGCAGGGAATTCATCATCTGAGACGTACTGCTCAGAGACAATGCAGGCCGTTTTGCTCGACAGGCAACGGCAGAGCCCATTCATGCCGAGTGCTGTTCACGTATGCCAAAAATGTCAAAAGCTGATAGAACTCCGAAGCTCACATGGTGTAAGATCAGCTGTGCGGTAAGTCTCTGCCAGCCAGGACAACTCACTTACAGCAAGATCGATAGGAGCCAAATACTAGGACAAACAAACCGAATGATAATCTGGAACATCCTATGAGAATGACCGCAGACAACCAGTCCACTCGCTCAGCAGAAAAAGCTCAGCTGAGCTGAAACGTTACGCAATCTGCTAGAACCTCATGGGTGTTTGAGGAGGTTGGTGGACAACAAATGACTGCAAAGTGGACGCCCACAAGTTTCTTGAACCATAGCGAGAATCTCAGAAACGCAAAATCGGACCTCAAAGGTTTCCAGCGGACAGTCTCAAGCGCTTGACTCTCGAAAAACATCGACATGACGAGAACCATGTTATTTCCCTCAATTACTCACCTAAATGCGCCGCCAGGCAGCTCTCCTCCAGCCGGAACAGGAACCCGAAGCCCATTACGAGCGGGCTGGGCGGCAGGAAGTTCTTCTTCCCGCGCACCATGAAGCTCCCGACCGTCAGGTACTCCCCGGTGGGCGCCGTTTTAGACACCTGGTGTGAATGCACCCACCACGCGCTGGTCACGATCTTCGCGTCCCACGCGGAGCTGCGGCAGACGGACATGATCCCCGCCTGCAGGGGGTATTCACACCAGTCAGCAGGGTTGGCGTGGACAATCGAGATGGAGATCTGGCGCTTGTGCAGGTTGTCGATCGGGCATCTCGACGCGATAAGGTTGCTTTACGACGCAACATCTTTGCTTCACCACGTTACTTACTCTGAAAACGTTGCCTTACGAGGTTACTTTTCATAAGCGGCTGGAATAGAGGTCCGTGCTGCATGATCCAGAAGCGAGCGTACTGTCCCTCGAGGTTTCAAGAAAGTAGAGGAGAAGGACCCCCAACCTGACGTACAACCGGTCCCTGCTCAAGTGAATAAGACTCGGAACTTTCGTCGAGCCACCTGCCGTCCCACATGAAGCATAAAGTCTCATATATTCACTCCCACGTCCTTGGCAAGGAGCATGGCGCTCCGTAACTCTTTGCAACACACCATCATTCCCACGAGCGCACTTCACATCTAGTCCTGTGTGCTTCCAACAGTCCCCACAATCACCAATTCATCCACACAGCCTCCAAATGATACTAGCAAAGTGCCCCACCTGGATCAACGTCAGCGGTGGCACCGGCGCCTCCGGGTTCGCGTTCTTGACGATACACGTGGCAGCCCCGTGCAGGTCCGCGTGTACGTACACGTCGCCCTTCCCCAGGTGCTTCTTCACGAGCTGCTCGTTCTGCTGCGCGTCGCGCCCCGCCAGGACCAGGTAGTTCTCGCTGCTGACGAACCAGTGGAACTTCTCAAACCAGTGCACCTTGCGAAGTGACGTCAGCTTGGCCATGCTGCGGACCTGGGCCAGCTGCTCCGCGGTCTTCTTCTCGGCGGCCTTGAGCGCCTGACGGGAGAGAAGAGCAAGCATGAAGTGAAGTCACGGATGATGAACATAAGGGCCACAGTAAACTGAATTTGCGCTTAAACTGAATGAAGGTGCGCGACAGGCATTTGGTAGGCTGACACTCGACGGTTGAGCGTGAGAAGCACGACGGAAAACGTGACGGACGACTGCAGCCGATTGCGACTCTTGGACCAAATTAAGAAGGATTGCTCTATTGCTCTGATGAATTCGTGATGCTTTTCAGCGACGGGTTTCCGAAACCGACATATCGAAGCGATCTCACAGTGTCGCAGACCCAAAAGCCCGCATGCCAGGGATTGACTCACGACTCAGCAGACTTGCAGAGAGAGGCAGGACGCCATAGTGCACCAAAAAGGAAAACAGAAAGCCGGACACCTCCTTGGTACGCAAAGTATACATATTCGGACCGCCGTTTCCAAACTATACGCCACTGTCCCTCACATCAAATGCTAGTTCATTTGAGGTCGGCACATGATGGGATGGTCGGACAAGCAATGAGTTTACCAAGAAGGCATGGGTACGGTTCGTTCCGATAGTCGAAGCAGGAAGACTGATACCGATCCGCGTTTCAGCTAAAAAGCAGAAAGTAAAGACCAGAATGAAGAGGTGGGAGAAAAGACAGCAGGTGGCACGAAGGTCAACAACGACACAGGCTGCGCTTTGCTCCGCTTACCCTCTCGGTTGCGTCGACGGTCTTCTGTTGCTTGATGGCGTGCTTCTTCTTGGTGTCAAAGTGCAACCGCGCATTGGCGAAAGCCGACAGAGAGATATCGACTTCTACCTGCGGTCCAAGAACGGTTCCTCTTGTGAGCATCAAGCAGAACAGACTGCGCGTTGCACCCAAAGAGAGAAGCACGAGAAACCTGACATAGGCCGTTTTCTCGAGCCCGGTGGACCACTTCAAGGACCTGGAGGGTTGAGGTTCACTTTGCACGCCCGACCCAAAAGATGGGCGACCTCATGCCAAGCCGTAAATCTTGCACAACCAACCTAGAACACAGGCTTACCTATGCCAAGCAGCGACATTGCTCAAACCCAACACAAAACACCGGCAACCTGAAAGCCGAGCAGTAACCGTGCATACACTGCCCTGAACACGCTCCTTACCGTCCTGTCCACAAGCACGCGCATCACGATCTGGGTTTGGCAGATGAAGCACACTCGAAGCAAACGGAAGTTTAGCAACAAACCCCAGAGCACCGTTATGATCACAATCCTTACCGTCTTCGTCATAAGCGCATAAATCCGACTACTAAGACCCTGTGCAACAGAAGGTCAAGAAGAAGACTAGTCTCGGTGCAATCGAGTGAGCCCACCTTGTCTACTGGCCGCGTCTTCTCTTCCTCAACCATATCGTCCAGGTTGTTGCTCAGCAGCAGAGTGATCTGGTTCTTTTCGAGCTGCATGCTGTGAATAAGCCCCGCGACCGGGTTGCCCGCCTTGCGCTCCTCCTTGACCATCTGCTTCAAGTCCGCCCAGTCCATTCCGTTGGCCAGGGCGGAACGGACGGCGCCGATGGCGGAATCGACCTCATCCAGGTTGTACTCGATCAGCTCCGCCTTGCGCACGCTCTGCTCGACAGTCGCCTGGAGAGCTTGGACCCGGTTCGACTGCACGGAAAGCAAAACGTCTTAGTATCTTCTATTCCAGAATCTCTGCTGCTGTGTTAGGTAATACATCTCTGCTTGTCCAGTATCTTTGCTGCTGTTTAGGTGACACGTCTCTGTTCGGCAATCTCTTCAAGAGCTTTGGCGCAGTTCGTCTGCAAAGAGACACGGTTACAGCGTATGAGCCTTGCATATAGGGCTCGAAAGGCTCCTGTACTTGAACATTTTTTGCTTGCTCGCACTTTACTCGCCTCACTTGGACAGCTTGGACTCTGATTGGCTGCAGGCTGTTAAAAAGACTCCTCAGCAATCTGCTCTCAGGGAGACCAGCTTCGCCTAGCAAACGCTCTGGCAACAAACTTCACAGGGCGGGACGTCCTGAATAGCCTCTTGACTGTAATCGAGAGCTTTCACCGACTACAAGGAGCTCAAGTTTTGAATGAATTGGTCACCGTTCACTTTCGCCAAAGAACATCAAGAAGCCCTTATCTCATTTGCATCTTGCCTACAAACAAGCGCACCCATCGAACCCCTTCAAGACATCAATCGATGGCTTTTGGTAACGGCTCGGCCAAAATCTACCTCAGTCGACCTCGACCTCGAGCTTGTTCGATAAAACCGCCGCTGACGGCGAATCTTGTCAAACAGAGCCGAACTTCTTAAGGATGAAAGGATCGTCTGACGGTCCAAAAGCAAAGGATTCAGAGTTCACCTGGTCGGCCTTGATCTTGTCGAGCCGCGAGAGCGCCGCCACTTCCTGCTGCTTCTGCTGCTGCTCCAGCTTCTGCCCCTCGACTTTGCTGAAGAACTCGTCCATCGCCGCATCGAACGTCTCGAACCGTACCCACTCCCGCCCCACGTGCTGCTTCAAAAGGAGCGGCGTGAACTCGTCGTACAGCTTTACGGGGCCGTCCGCCTTGACACCGTCCGCGGGCTTGCCTTCTGCCGAGGCCTCCGATGGTGCCGCAGTGTCAGTAGTCGCTTTAAGAGGCTCCTTCTGTTCCGGTTCCGGCGCTACGTCCTCTGCAACAGCCGCCGAACCCTTTCCTTTCTTTCCCTTCTTTCCTCTCTTCTCTGCATTCACAACGACTGCAGACGGCGCCTTCGGCCGCTGGAAGACGATGAAACCCTCCGACGGTTTCTCGCGCGTCGGCTCCAACCAATCTTCGAACCTCGCTACCGCGGCCAAAAGCTCCCCAACTTGCGCCTCCGACAACTTTCCCCCTCGTTCGAGAACCCGCGAACTGGGTATTAGACCTGCGTCCAAAATGCAGTGCTCACAAAGTGTTGGCCCGTATCCCAACACTTGCCCTAAAACGTCCTTCAGCGTCGGACTCCCCTCTTTCGCATCCTTCTTCTCTTTTCTGCTTCCGCTCCCCTCTTTCCTATCCCCCTTGTCTGCTTCCCCCTCCTTTCCTTCTCCAGTACCAGTTCCGTCAACTTTGTCGCTGCGCCCTTCCGTTTCATTTTGTGCGCCTGCCCCCTCTAGTGCCGCCGTAATCTGCTCCAGAGTGGTCCGGTGGAACGGGCGACAGGTTTCGATTGGGTAGCGGTGCTTGGCCATCATGGATATCCCTTTCTCGTCGTCCCGGTGAGAGCGGAGGAGCGTCAGCACGTTGTAGACTGCGTCGGTTAGCAGGATGTTTCCAGAGGCGTACAGCTCGAAGATGAGGTGGTGAGCCTGATCCCCCAGCCCAAACTGGAAGTCGATAACCTGCAAATCACGACTTTGGAACTTGAGGAATGAAGATCTGAGCGCATGCGCTTGGAATTTGAAACCCGTTTGGGTTACGCACCTGATGAACAGGTGATGAAACAAAGGTTTTTTGACCATCATTGAGAAGCCTTATGGTGAGATTACAAGATCTACTCTGCGCTCATTGTCGGACAAAAGCGTAGGTCTGGTCAGAAAGCCGTGACTATGAACCACAGGCAGCATTCGAGGGAAGGGTTCTGAAAAAGGAAGTGACAGACAGAGTCCTGAAAGCTGGCTCAACGCCCAATGCATCAGAGAGAAGTGGTAATCTTGTAACGGAAGTCTCTCCCTGTAAAATCATATTCAGGCAGGGTCCAAACAGCAACCTTTAGTGTCCAAAGCATACCCTCTAATCGTAACCAAAGCAACCTGTCCCGATCCAACCTCCCCGTATTTATCACTCTCTTCAGCCTGAGCTACTCATTCGCATCCTTATGCGTTTCTCTTTCCCATTTGACTTACCCTGTCCACCCCGAGCTGCCGGATATCCTCCAGCCGCCTCGTCCGGATGTGCTTCCGGATCTTGAGCGTGATCCCTGAAGGCGTGTTGCTCTTGTCCCGTGCAAACTGGGTGGTGTGCAATCGGACCCCGCTCTCCAGCAGGAGAAGCTCCTTCTCGCTCTCGCCGCTCCCAGTCACACCCCCGCTGCGCGCCAGCTTCACGACGTACGTCTGCACAAGGTGAAGCGAGTACTTTATAAGTCTGCTGTTAAATAATGGTCCTCCAGTCCAAGCTGACACCGCCTTGCTTCATGCCACTGCGCGTCGCAGCTCCACTGTACTCATCGTCAAAGGGGTCAGCTAGTGTCCCGATTCTGGCATGCACGAAGTCATAAAGGGCTTGATGATTTCTTCGCAAAGTCCTTTGGACTTGCTTCAAGCGTCCAGGATAATCTGAAAACCGGACTGCTTCAAATTGTTGATCCAGAGGAGGCCATCCCCCCTTTAGGAAAAGGAAGGCCGAAACATGCGACCACCAGCATCTGGCTGTGCAACCACCACCAGATGCAGCTGTCCACGTCTCGACAGTGGCACTACTTAAGAACAAATGTCAAGGCCCACAATGTTCTGAACATCGTGCATGATCAGTCAAGCGGCTGACTGTGTAATGCTTTCATGTGATGGAAAGCGGAGGCAAACATGCAAGGTCCTGTCACCCTCTACGCAACGGCGCACATGCAAACAAACACGCAAATACGTCTTCTGTAAGAAAACGCTCGCTGTCTCAATTCTATATGGCATACCAGCTTTTGACTGCTCTGTCACCAAAGAAACATTCAATTTCTGATAAGCAATCACCTTTGGGTTGAGATCATAGACATTCGCCACACGCATCCCAATCAGCCTCCGCAGGCATGCAATCTCTGCCGCCACATCGGCGGTGGTCATACGAGCCTTCACCATCTTCACCAGCTTTATCCAAATCAGACAAAGCTTACAAGCCCTCCAACCACAATCAGGAAAGATGGATTTGCCGGTGGCGCAGGTGGTGGCGCCTAGCTCAGACAACCTGCTTTAACCTCGACTTTCACCGTCAGGTAGTGCCTTTTTTCTCTGCAGGCTCAGCGTCCCTCTAGGTTCTGATGGACCTCCCTTCTCTTGCTCTGAACAGAGTTCTGACTTGAAGTTTGAAGCATATGGCCTCGAGTTCTCGAGTTCAACCAGGGGCGGGTTTAAGTGATCCGGTTGGTAATGACCAATATGTGATAGAGCCCAGTTCTGCAGCAACACCTCCCCTGCGATTCTTTGATCCGTATGGAGCTGGGCTCTAGAACAGTGTCATTGTCAGCCGGGTTCGAAGAGTGGTTACGGGTTGCCTTAGCCTAATAGGCTTCGACCAGCATACCGGAGGCATGGAGTACTGCCAGTGCTACTACCGGTACTTCTAGTGCTCAGCAGAGACGAGCTGCACAGTGCTACTACTTCTAGTGCTCAGCAGAGACGAGCTGCAGATGGGGCGGCGTCCATGGTCAATGTATGTATGTATATTTCTTTTATAAGGCCGTAGCGGTTAAGCCATGGACCTGGAAGTGCAAGTATACACAATCAATGAAGCCCTGCCTCCAGCTCATACTTGCAGCTTCATTCGTCCATTCTACAGTTTTTTGAGTCTGGTCAGCATTGCACCCATGTTTTGGCTGGTAGTCCGGGGGTCCGACTAATCGCCACCATGCGAGCTCCCTGGAAAACGATAAGCTGCAGAGGCGGTGTGCTGCTCAGGAAGTTTGAAACATTCAAGACCTCCCCGCCTCCTGAATGCGGCCTTGCTGTGCTGGAGAGAAGTGGAAGCAGAACAAATGGTGAATGGTGGAAACCCAGATGCCTGGAAGAAAGTAAGAAAGAAGTTGGAGAGGAATTAAGGGCTCAAAAACAGACGGCTGACTGGAGATCACCGCACAGACATTTGGGGCAGGATTCTGGAGGCTTATTAGAGGACAGGCTGTCCAGCGGAGTGCACTGGGTGATTGCTGATGTGCTTGTCCGCCATCGCAAGGCTTTGAGCTGTCCAGTCGGCCTGCAACAAGATACTACCATTGCGGGCTTCAGTCAAGCAGTGGTAGCTCAGGAGAGCTTCCGACCGCCCAGAATGCACAGAAGCTATGCCTCCGCAGCGGTGACCAGTCCTGAGGACCCAGTTGAGGAGTTCAACAAGGTAAGGGCAGCTGTTTTCTGGTCTGTGAAGCCCCAAGGCAGCCCTTCTCGAACCAGAAATAGTCTTTGTCGAACCGAGTATCGCCTGCATCTTGTTTCTTGACATTTCTTCTTGAAATGTGCCTTCGTGCCTTCGTGCCTTTGTGAAAGGCACGTTGCTGCAATGACAAGGCAACATCAGAAGCAACTGGACCGGCCCATGGTACTATTGATTGTCCGATGAGGGCGCTGTGCTTATTGTCTGGGTCGTTTCTATACATTTGAGATCAGCATCATACAATATGGACAAAACCTGAAATCGAAAAAAAGATTACCCATGCGAAGGACGGCCGTGCTCACTTCTTGGGAGCCGATACCTATCGACCAAGTTCGCGCACTGGGGATAGCAAAGTATTCCAGAAAACAATTGGGACTCGCCGATTCAAATCCCGTATTCCAGCCACACGATTGGCGCTTCTCGCTCCTAAACGACAAAACCCTCTAGCGTTTAGTATCAAGGGAGGCCACGTGTTTAATCTAGTGGGTTATCTGGTTTCTTTCTGTTGCGTCAGGAAGATGAAGCAAGGTAGTCAACTACAACTGAGAGCTTCACTGTCGCCTCTATTGCAGGAGATGTCATCGCTATTTGGCGAGCAGCTTACAGGCGACCACCTCTCTCAAGCGTCAAGGGGGGCAGCATTCAGTGAAAGCACTGCAACGAAGGATCGCGAAACGAATCCCAGTGGTCCTTCATCAACAGGTCTGACCCATGTCGACGCAAGCGGCCGTGCTTCGATGGTTGACGTCAGTCACAAGAATGAGACTGCCCGGGTGGCTGTCGCTTCGGCAAGGGTGTTTCTCGGCAGGGAAGCTTTTGATTTGGTTGCAAAGAATCAGATTGCCAAAGGAGATGTACTAACTGTGGCCCAAATAGCGGGAATCAATGCAGCCAAGCAGACCGCAAATCTGATCCCCTTATGTCATAATTTGCTGCTGAGTAAAGTGAAAGTTGAGTTAATACTAGATCACGAGTTGCAGAGCGTGAGAGTCAAAGCGGAAGCGAAGACGAGGGGCCCCACAGGGGTGGAGATGGAAGCATTGACGGCAGCTTCGGTAGCCAGCTTAACAGTGTATGATATGTGTAAGGCAGTGTCGAAGTCAATAGTAATCTCAGATATCCAGCTTGAGACCAAGTCGGGCGGGAAAAGCGGAGACTGGTCAAGACAGGATGTGACGTCATGATGGATCTTTTATGCTGAGGACCGTCAGCTTTCAATAATCATGTATACAGTATCATTTGCTACACGTTGAGACTGTGCGTTGCTGGCGGCCGCGAGGAAGCGTTATAAGGCGCGGTTGATTATTGATTGTTGTGCGAACCTACCTGCAATAATTCCCAAAGGACCGCCGCGCACCGTCTTGACTCTCGATGCTTTCTTGGGGCCGCCCGGCTCCAGGCAGATTGATCACGAGATTCACTCGATAACCGTGGCCAAATCGTTTTTTTGCGAGTCTATGTACGTGCTGTGCTTCAAAGAGCTGATGGTCTGACCGACAATCACGCGATGACACTGGCCACGCAACAATTGTCGAACTTACTGTGCAAGATTTTGGATTCTTGCAATCTACTTCGATACTTGGAACCTCAAACAAGAGTTTAAGGCACTTCAACATGACGTCTGAGTCTCTCAGTACTGCAATCAACAATAGCGCCGCGCCGCCTGCCTATAATATGCGGACGCTACATCCAATGCTACATACTGCTCAAAGCAGTGGCATCGAGCTGAACTTGAAGGATCGAGAGTCAGTTAAGAATCATGCAGTGAGGAAGTGTGCAATCGTGACAATCGCGAATCTCTTCCCGGGCAGCTGACACAGCTCAATTTGATTGTCCATTTCAAAGTTGCATGTCCGTTGAGCGAATTACCGTACGTCAATGCACGGCGTGCCAGCCTGCCTGGTGTTATGGTGTTTACCTATATACCTAAAGCAGTGAGGGTTTCTCGTAAAGCCGCTGCAGCTCATGTGCATACACGAGCCAGTGCGGCATTGGCTTTCCTTGGGAAATCAATGTTTGTATTGAATGGTGACACGTACTACCGTTCCTGCACACCTTGTTCCACGCTTGTTCAAACTTCTTGCGCCGGAAGCTGGAGACAGGCGCCAGTTGGCGCGACCTTGCATTCCCACCCAACCCATCCCGGTCACTCTACCGGGCACCCAGATATTAGCCCTTTCGGCATAGGCTATGAGCCATAAGGCGCCGTATGTACACCGTACCGCTACGAACCGTTACCGGGTCACGAGCCCGGTCTACAGCATACGGAAGCCGTCACTTCTTTGCCACACACACGAGCCCGGTATAAAATGGGTCGGCAAAGGCAACCACACTTGTATAGAACTGTCCAGAGATATAGAAGTCGGGGACCCGGTCTAGGATCGTCCTACCCTAGACAAGGTGTGCAAGTCTACAGTGCGAACTCGGCCGTCCAGCATTGTAACAGGTGCCAGCACAGAAACAAGCTCGCAAGCTGAGAAGGATAACGTCAGCGACTGTGCTTGCAGGGGGCGGAACTGCCAAGCGCCAAGCCGCAAGCGCGGAGTGTTTTCAGGGCAGACTGACGGCCTTCCATACTTGGGAGTTTACCCTTGTCGAAAGTACATCAAGATTCAGCGTGTCTGCGATGCCCTCGCTTGTGATTGCCACTTAACCGGTTTTCCAAGCTATCAATCGCTGCAAAGTTTCTTCATTGTGGACAAATCAGTCTTCTCTTTTGTGTGACTGCAGCTGTGACCAGCGGAGCTTCTGCTCAATAGAAAATGGCAAGAAGCCGGCCTTGTGGCAGGTCCAAGTCTGATCACAGGGTCTGCCAGGCTGCTCGCTTTGCACACGCTGCAGAGTACAGGGAGCGCATTTCAATTAGTGCAGAAAGGCAAGAAATTCTGATAGATGCTGTCAATGCACGAAGCGATGACATCCCTGCCCCTCGCCGCCGGCGGTGTCAAAGGTCAAAGGAATCGAAGCATGAGGGGCAGCCTGCTCGAGAAGTTCCAGCACGCGGACGCTGCAGCGCTGCGGATCAGAAAGCAAAGCGGCAGGACGTGCGGGTGCTCAGAGAAGCTGTGAATTGCGCTGCGGAACGTGGTGAGTTTGCTTCTTCAAAGCCAATTCTTGAGGTCACTGGATCGCTGGCCGTGCAACCATACCACTGTTTCAGGAAAAGAGTGTTCTTGATTAGAACATTGGGTTGATGATCTTTCATCAACATCGACCAGCAGAATGGCTGGCCGTGCGCAGGAAAGGGTACCAGATTTTGACCAGTTATTTCTTCAAGTCAGAGATTTCAAAGGATTTCCTGGTACAAAGCCAGAAGTTGTAGGCATGGCTGGGCGTGCCTTGAAACATGAGAAGGGCGCAAGAAGTTGAAGTAGGAAGTGTACCAAGAAATGGCCGGTTATTTCTTTGAGATATCAATGGGTCATTTCCTGGTTTAGTGCCAGAAGTTGATGGCATGGCAGGAAAGTAAACCAAGTGCTGGCCGATTCTTTCCTTGGTATCAATAGGTCACTTCTTGGTAGAATGCCTGAAGTTGATGGCATGGCCGGTCTTTGTGTCAGGTGTGATTGGCCCTGATTCCCTTTGCCTTTGTCTCTTTTCCAGACCCACATGCTATCTTTTGCCATGAGTGCGATTCGACAGCAGAATGGGGGCTCCAGGGAAGCAAGACTGGAGGGAACATCCGGTACTACGGCGAGCTGCACGGCCCAACAAAGGGTTGTTTCCTTATTGACAGGGACCGAGGCACACACCCCGCTTGTGGGCAAGAGGAGGCAAGATTGACCTTGGATCACGCAGGACTTGGCATGGCTGCAGCTTCTGCAGCTCTGGACTGATCGTGCCCTTTTCTCATTGCAGCATGGGTTCAGGCTCGCGAGGAGATGCTGCGGAAGGCGAACTCTTCCTGTCATGAATGCGAGCAGGAGAAGAAAGGGTTTGGATCATCTGCCCCTCCTTGGTCATGGGCAGGGTCAGCAGGTGAGCACCAAGCCAAAGGTCCAATCATTACTTTGCATGCCCGCGCTACAAACCATTGGCAGGTGTCACGCAACGAGGCGAGAAATGAGAGTCCTCTTCCTGGTGACGTTGGGCTCAGATGGCTAGTTTTTGTTCATTTGGAGGGGTTCCTAGTGGCGTACCGAAAGCTGCGTACCAAGAAGAAGCGTTCGATGGTACATCTTTCGTGATTTGGCCAACTTTGCAGCTTTTCAAGACCTCGTACCAAGATGACATTCATTATTCTAGTCTTTAGAATCTGGATCGGCGTTTCCGGGTATACCAGTTTGTTAGTCTCTTGTATACAGTTCAAGGCGGCAGGGTCTCTGTCATGCCTCTGATGCGTTATGATTTCTGTGGATGTGCATTTAACACAAAAATTATGAACGACCCCAATCCAACTCTCCGCCGTTTCCCCCTGCAGCTAGGAACGAACCTCAAAGCAAGGGGGTTTGGGCCTCTGTACCCATGAGCCAGGCGCTTATAGGTAAGGCACTTCGATAGCAACTCTGGATCTGCAGTCCGTCATGAAGCAGGCTTCTTCTGAACATAGCACTTGGGCTTGTCCTAATACCACCTATCTGTCGACTTGCGTTTGGAATCTGCCGATTTCCGGATGAATCCAGCAGGTCGCCTATGCAGCATCTGACCGTGGCATACTTCCATGCAGCAACGCTTTTGAACATTGGTGGTGTTGAACCAAACCCTGGACCTTCTCCCGAGGAGGTGAGCCTTGAGAAGGGGATGTCCCGCCAGCAGTTCAGGGCAAGATCAGCGCGAATTGTACTCAAGCATTACAGAGCAACTTCTCTTCGTGTTCATGCTACCAGAACAGCGGCGTGTACGTTGTTGTGGTGATCTTTCAATGTCTCCCCCTCACAGATTGCGCGAGATTGGCAGGAAGCGTATCCAAAGATCGACCCTCCCCTGCTGAGTTTCCTGGCAGAGAAGATGACCACCTTGGAGAGTTGGAGAGAGTCCACAACCGAGCACCGCACCACCGCCTTGTACCTGTGGGCACGCCTGTACACAGGGCAATGGTCAGGGAACTGGGATTTGTTTCTCTTGGGGATTCCGGGTGAGCAGCTCCTTCTTTGATCGAGTAGGCTAGCTTTGACGCAATTTGTCAGAGACCAGGATTTGAGATTGGGATAAGGGTCAAGCATTCTAGTACTGCTAAATGGCATGTCTTGGTATGTCCTGTGGGAGACGTTATCGCTGGGGCCTCCGTCAAGAGCAAGCGAGGTCAATGACATGGCAGCAGAAGCGGAAAGCCTCGTTTGCATGATTTCTCTCGGTATGCACTCTGGGTTGTTTGAAGGGAAGGTGAGTCAAAACAAGTGGTTTCTCTGTCAGAGAACACCCCACAAAAATCAGTCCTGTGCGACAGCAGTCGTGCATGCCTGCAAATGGGCGGAGTGCTGGAACTCTCTGGTTCATGGTAGACGCAGTGATCCACGCCGACCATCCAGTATGTTGGTTTCTGGTTGGAGAGTGTCCCTCTGCTTCACCTGTCAGGCCAGAATGATTTTCACATGCTTCCTGAGCTGGGTGCATGGTATGGAAGTTGCCTGGTCGCAGATCAAAGGCAGCCTCTGCTGGGGACAAGACAATGCTCAACAAACCTCTTTATAGTTTCAGTTATTTGCAAGAGTAAGCACGCTGAAGGTCTCGTCAGGTTGGATAAAAATGTTTAGCGCTGTCAATTCAATTGCCTTTACAAGCTTGATCTTTGCCAGCATCTTTTAGGGTTTCTGCACGTGCAAGCATAAATGCTTGCTTGCGGGCGATTTAAGAGAGTGGTGGAATACCGCTGATTGCAATATATAAACAGCAGAGTCTGTCAGCATGGCCGCTGAGGCTTCAGGAAATTTGCACATCTTTGAGCATGTCGTTGCCGCTGACTACCGAAGCCGACACTCCGAGGCCTGCTTCTGTCGTCCTTGAGCATATAAGAAGGGAGCTGCTGGTGTGCCCTGAAAAAGTTTGGCCTGGGCTGCTGCCGGCCGCTCCTCTTCGATGGTCTGGTTTGCTCGCAGACTCTGCCAAATTGCGGCGCCGCGTGGGGGAGGCTGGCTGCCAAAGAAGTGAAGACGCATCCGCTAAACCCCTCTCTCTATGTCCCAGCTGCTGCACGAGGGGGAGGGGGCGCAGGCGCGGGCCCTTCAGGGGATGTGGCAATGCCGGACGTCGAATACAGGAGACGTGAGTGTCCCTTCCTGGGGCGTCAGTCTTGAACATGCAGGGCTAGTATGTGTGGTTGCTGAAGCGTCTGCTTGGATGTGTTGGTTCTGAGTTGTAGCTTTCTCCTTCTAAGCATCAAGTCGCCCTTTACTTCATCGATTGGCAATTCTCTCCGATCGCTTTCCCCCCTGCTTTCAAGGACGCCAACTGCTTCCTCATGGGTTGGCAGACTTGCACCTGACAGACTTGCCCCCACCACATGAACTGGATCAATGGATTGTACGCTGACTCCACTTTTGGTCGGGCTGTTTCAAAAACATTCTCATAAGCCGTGGGGTGATAAGCTCTCGGGACATGGTGCTGCCGATGGTTCTTGAGGCACCCTTTGCAGGATATTGGGTCCTTTTCAAGAGCCAGTCACAACTTTACACATCAGTCGATATTTGATAGGGTTGCGCGTTGCAGACATCCATCTGAGCCTGCAGTGAGAGCAGGGACCTTGGTCCTGTGGCGCAACTCTGGACCCGCTTTCAGAACACCCAGTTTTGAGCTTTTATGATTGCCTCGCTGTTTCGCACCAGGGGGCTTCCACAATTCCGAAGCAGAGAGATGTTCGGCGAAAGCAGCACGGAGAGCGAGTTTGAGAACTCCGCCTGATCTGCTCCCTCTTCTTGTGCAGCTGCTGGAAGGGGGCAGACCGGTGCAGATGGGGGCCTGTCTGAGGACGCCATTGAGCGGGACGTACTGCAGGGAGATCACAGGCGTGAGTTCTGCTGAGCATGTCCTCTGGCTCTCTTGCAGCATGGCTGTGTTATTCGATTGCCTCTTGCCTGTTGCTCTTGTTGTCCTTGCGGTTCAGCTGGTGAAAGACGTGTCACAAGTTTTTCTCTAGACTGTGTTTAGAGACCATTTTCGTTTCTTATGAATATCAAGGCGTTGCAGAGATCATAGGTCTTTTCTTTTATTTGTCCCTGCCAGCTTACTTCGGCTTGCTTCCTCATTAAGCAGAGTCCTCAGGCCTGTTTCTGTCTGTCCACGCAGGGCGGAGCGACGATGACCTCTGGGATGAGAGAGTCGATGAGGAAATCCGCAACGTCTTGGAGCATGCCTTCGTCTCACCAGAAGGAAACGGGCAGCCGCAACTTGACCTGAGGGCCCCACCCCCTAGCAACGCCTTCGCGAGGAGAGACGTGTCCACTGTGTACTTTCGGAACTCGCCAAGCCTGCTGCTCACAAACCTCCCTGGACGCATCGAGCCTGGTCTTACGAATGCACAGACGTTGCTGGCGGAGAACAAGCAGCTGCACGCGTCGGGGCATGGCCAGGACCAGGTGCAGACGCGCGCGACCGCGCTCATCGGGCCCTCAGGAGCCGGGAAGTCCCGCACGGCGCTCGAGGCAAGCTGCCACGAGTATGGGTTTTACCTGAGCTTCTCGACGGAGAAGGAGCCCGGGACGAACATCCTGCGGCAGGCCATCGATCGACTCCGTGAGACGCATGGGCAGCGATACGGGGCAGTCGAGGCTGACGGTTCCCGCCTGCGAGAGTTCCGTGACCAGCGGCTCCATGACATGAGGAAGTTCATCTCCCGCATCCTGCTGGCATACGCGTTGGGCCTCCGCGAGTACCTGAGGCAGCACGAAGACAAAGCCAGCCCCAAGGGCTTCCTCCTATTCCAGCTCATCGGCATCAGTGCACAGGAGGTGAGGGCTGCTTGTTCCTTAGGAGATTAGCTTCATGGGGCAGGGGTGCAGACATCGTCTAATGGTAGTCCCTTCGCTCCTGTGATAGTGTTTGAAACATGGCCTTGCTCTCGCACTTTCTCCCTTTCGCACTCTGCACAATTGCATCTCGTGTAAACTGTTGCCATCATCTCACCTTCTGCTGCTATCAAGTCGCTCATGGGCCTCTGATGTGTTTCCAGGACTGGCTGCTGAAAACCTGGGGTTGCCTGCTGAGCCTGTCGCGGGAGGCGGTCGAGCAGAAGCTGCAAGCCACGATGGGGGAGCTGCGAAGGCTGACTAATCAGGACTTCTTCAACACCTTCTTGGACGAGGCGCAAGTCGGGACACGGGAACTGGACGGGTACTTCCCGAGCCGTGACAAGACGGAGGGGCGGCCGCTGCTGAACGGCTTGGTTCGGAGCCTGCATCATAGCATCTTCGCGTACTTCCACTTCAACCTGACAGGTACGTCTTGTAGAATTAATCAGCCCCATCGCTGCTTGGCTCTCTGACATTCTTCTGCTTGATATCGCTCAGCGCATTTGAGCCTCTGTCTGCAGCATCGCAAATCGCGGACCCTGCCACTTGTCCCTAAATCAGTGTTTCCTAGCAGGTTGCCCGGTAGTAACTTATCTGGCCACCTCGTGCTTGAGTGCAGCTCGCTTTCTTCCCAAGTTCCTCGAAAAGATGGGTGCTTTGGTTCTTGCAGGCACGGGGCTCAGCCTCAGTCATGCGCAGCAGCTCGAGACCGCCGTCGGCGAGATGGGTGCAGCTCAGCTGGCGTCCTTCACCGACTTCACCCGCTTCACCATGGACGGTGCGCTCCAGTACGCGCAGGAGTATCTCCAGAGCCCCCCAGAAGGCGTCCGGGTGCACATCCTCGGGGGGCGACCTCGATTCGCCGCGCAGCTGGTGCAGGCGGTCCTCTTCGGGAAGTCCTGGGAGGAAGCGCTGCAGTTCGTGGAGAATCTCCACACGAGACGGAACGTGCCGACGTCGCTCCTGAAGGGCCTGTACGAGATGAAGCCAAAGCTGTCGGATTACCTCTTCGCTCAGCTGGTGGAGGAGTTGCGGTGCTTAGTGCTGGGCTACTACCTCGTTGGAAAGGGGGTGTCCACGGACAAGGCGAACGTGGACATGATCGAAGTCGGGGTGTGCCACCTGGCTCACCTGGGGCGCCCGGGGGAGTGCACCATGGTGACGCTGGTGGAGCCCCTCGCTGCAATGGCGGTGACCAACTTCCTCGAAACAGAAGCCCACTGGCGCCTGGAGAACCAGGGGCTGGGACTGCTTCGGACGTCCCCTAGTGACGCGGCCATGGGGGCCCTCTTCGAACGCATTATCCCCCAAGCGCAGCAGCGCTTCGTGACCAGGAGCTGTTTGGCGGATCATCCCCTGCTCGAAGGATTAGTGGGTCTCCCCGACTGCTTCTACGGGCCCGCTCACGTGGAGTGCCTCCTCGGACAGGGTGGGAGGAGTTTCGAGCTTAGGATCGAGGACGTCCCGCGCGTCGAGACGTGGAGGAAAGGGCGGGGGCTGATTGAGTTCCTCGACGAGCCGGCTGGCGTTTCTGCGTTCTTTCCCGAGGAGGGAGCTGGACCCGATAATGCCTCGTTCCTGAGCATCAGCGGTGAGCGGTGGCTTGCCATCCTGCAAGCCAAGTGTCGGAAGAAGGTGCCAAACAAGGGACATGCGCTGGGCACCCTCAACATCCGGACCATGTACAAAGGTGATCCTGCGTCGGTGGCAGAAGGGAAGCGGAAGCAGCTGACGTCTCTCCTGAAGCAGAGGGGCGTGAAAGGCATCTTGCGGGTTCTTCTAGCATACCCGGCAGATGTGAAGGCGGCCAGCTATGCCCAGTCCACGCTGCGACGCTCGGACCGGCTCCAAGTACCGGAGGAGAACGAGTTCGAGGTAGTGCAGGTGTGCATCTCAAAGTCGAATGCAGGGCACTACCTAACGGACGCCGAGCGGCATCATCTGGACTGCCTCAAGGATGTCTAGGGTGTTGGAGCAGTGCGATGTGTAACTGCGCAAGGGGCTTGGCAGCAATAGTGTTCGCTGCAAGCGCTGAATAAGTTTCAAGAGGACGTTTGTTTGGTCAGCGGATTCTTGAGTCTGGTGCCAAAGGCATGCGAGCATGAGGCGTATACATTGCGATTTTTGTTAGACCAACGGGAGAAGCCTGCTTCAATTTTAATAAACCTGCCATTGTAGCGCATTATGTGCATGCATACTGCGGCATCCAATACAAAGTCTACAAGGTTTCATGAAACGTTGACGTTTGCAGCTCTAATGTGCCGTGGTGGCACTATATTTGCGTGCGCCATTCCAAAGGCTCCGCAAAGCTAAAACACGTTTGTCTCGCAATTCGGGCAATGTTGAGCTATAATCAGAGTGGTTTCGATCTTGTGACAATTGCTGCCGAGTGCGGCCTAATGCATATCAACCATTTAGTATTGTTGCTATTGATGGATGTCACTTGAAAGCAACTCCTTTGAGTGCTCAAATACGAAGCATTATATGCGCCGGCTTTCCCGCTAGAGACATTTACTTGCTTCTCAACATTGCAGTTGTGTCGTAAAGCTCTGTTACCATGGTTATGTGGCACTCAATGGGCAGCGCGTCCTTCATTTCAGATCCCATCAATGGATCGAGGAGGATCATGCAGATTCCTTCAACGTGCAAGGCATGCCTCACACCACCCAATTTGGTGTACAAAGCAGCTAGGGCGTTGGCTTATTAGCAATTTCCAGATTTCGATGCGAGTGCCATAGCACCTCAATTGTCGACATTGCGATCCCAGCAGCAGCAACCATGAGAAGACCTGCGCCGCCAATGAATCTGACATCCCGAGCATTGACTTAGGGCAAAGAATCCGAGTCTTTTTGTTCCTAGGTGTTCAGGTGTGGAACACACCGTAGATATGATTACCTCCAACAACGCCAATAACAATAACAATAACAATATCAATATGAAAAATAGTGCGCCTGATTGGAAGGAAAAAGCAGTCGCAGAAAGCTAGAGCTTTCGTATAAGATAACCTTTGTTCGTGCTCTGGGCCAGTCAGTCACCCCCCAGGAAACTTCGGTTGGCGCGACCTTACACTGATTCCCCTGGCCGCTCGGCCTTGTCGCACAAGCTGTGACCCATACGGCCCCGGATGTACCGTAGGGTCTCGAGCTCGACCCTTACCGCGCACTGCCGGCAGACCGTTCCCAATCCAAATGTCAAGCAGGTCTCAGACTAGCTGTCAGCTTGCCCAGCTCAGGTTTCAGGGAGACCGGACATCCCTGACAGAGAACAGCTGTAATAGAGCAAAGGCAATGGCGCTCCATGGCGTCCTGTTAAAGGTCTGCATGGCTGCCTCGTGGCCAAGCATCCTTGTCAGCTTGAGATGTTTCCAGAGATATCTTGACCTGTTTTCTCTGACATCTTGGCAAGGTTGCAGGCATCGGCATCCCTTGTATGGATGTCAAGTGTCATGGCTTCTTTTTAAGGTTGTCAACGTTGCAGCCCAGCTATTTCATCACGTCCAGAGCTCATACCATTGAATATAAGAAGCCAATGCAAAGGAGGCAAGCCAGTGGCAGCAGGCAAAGACAAGGTAAGACATCTTCGTTTGAGGAATTGAGCTTGTCAGTGTTATAGCTGAAGAGCCTGCGGGGTGCCCCTGTTTGTATGTCGTTTGTTGGAGCAGTGTGAAGCTCCTCCACGCCCCCTCTCGCTGCCTGATTGCCTGCAAGTCAGCGTGCAGCCCGCATTGTCCTCATGTTTGAAGGGAGGATATAACATGAGGCGATCAGCCGGAAATCCAAGTTTGCACCTCTTTGAAAGACCTGCTTTCGGTGATGGTTTGCATACTGTCCGCCTTCTTTCTAAAGCCTATTGAAGCTAGACTCAAGCAGCAAATAGACATAATCTTTCTTCTTGAAGACAACAATTCACTGAAGCAATCATCAGACTTGCCCATTGGTCCTGACGTGGTTGATGCGGTCTGCGGGTGTGTGCAGGTGTCCTTCACAGCTTGAGGAGCAGAGCTAAGAGGCGCACAAGCGAGCAATGGAGAGGTTTCACGAGTGCCTTGAATAAGTTGGCTGGGCCTGGCAAGTGTATGCATGTCAGTTCTTCAAAAGGGGATATTCAATGAACGTTTTTGACAAATAGCATCGTGCAAGAAGAAGCACGGTAGTGCAGAACTCAAAAAGCTCCGGCATGGAAAGCACCCTCAATTCGAGGCCATCCCAATGCTTGGCTCAGTGCACTGATTCTTTTGAGGTGATGTAATCCGGTAGGTTGGGAGCTTCGATCAGATTGCATGAAGACTTGGGGCCCACTTGGCAAGCTGATGTTGGTCTGCTGCAGGGCTGATCTTCTGGACCCATTGCAGGGCCAGACAAGTCCTTTGGAGAAGTCTTCTGGGCTCGCTATTGGCTGGTTCTGGGGGCTTCTTCTTGGCTCTTCGGCGCCCTTTCTCGTGTTGAGTTGGGGCCTACTACCAATCTGCTTTGGGACCCTTCTGATGGCTGCTCTGCGCCCGCTGTCAGGCTGAGTTGGGGTCGGATGGGAGTTGCCGAGGGGCTGCTTCCAGGGCCTGCTGTTGGGCAACTTTAGGGTTCGCTGTCAAGGCTGTTTTGCAGCCCGCCGTCTAACTCCTACGGTGCGCTTTGCTGGGGCAATGATGCGTCAGCGCGCATGGTTTGGATGATCCACGTGTGGACCTTCGTCAAGCTGTCAAGCTGGTTTGGGGCCTGCTGTGGGCGAACGAGGCGCTGGCTGGCGGGGTGATCTTTTGCCCCCTGTTTCTTAATTGAAGAAGCAAGAATTTTCAAGTAGCGCCCTCACGACATGCGTGAGATAGACACGGACTCGGCATCTCTGGCTTTGGATTGCAGGTTCTAATCATGTAGGAGTCTCCAAGCTTGGCCAACCGGCCTAGGATTACCTGGAAAAGGGTCATTCAAGCAACCAGCGCCTGGGAAGCGGAGGCGCGCCATGGAATCTGGAGAAAGTCTGCCGCTGCAAGACATGGCCACCAGTGACTCGCCACACGTCGTGCAGATGCAGGTGAGTGGGGCCTTAGGTTGGACCTACTGATTCACTTTTAGGATAGAGTGTTACTCTCAAGCACACTTTCTGATGCTCCTCAACATAATCAGCTATTTGAATTGTGTTGGTCTGTTGCCATCACCCCTCCCCCTTCTGCTTGGCTTCTTGGCAGATCAGCTGTCATGGTCGCATAATCCAGTGTTGCCACGCTTTCCATGCATATCAAACTGCCAGACAAGAGAGCCTGTACCTCTTGTGATGTCATCTTGGACTCTCCCTCTGCAGGCGGGAACCAGCCCTGCAAAGCAACTCAGGCCGCGCTCATCTGATCTCTCGCCAGATGCGGGTACCCGCATTGCCAACCCTCGTGAGGTGGACAGCGGTGAGAAAGATGGTGCAAAGTCAAACATGGCTTCTGCGAGGTCTGCGGTAAGCGGCATCTTGAATGCCACTTTCGATGTTGTTCAGGATCATGGGGGACTTTGGACTGGCCTCGCCTTGCCTGGGAGTCAAAAGTTCTTTCTTGAAAGTCCGAAATACTAATATTTATGGGGGAAGTTTTGACTGTTGGGCGCGTGCGCCCACAACATTCTTCAGGGATTGTGGGTGAAATGGCTCGGCCGGCGAGTCAAAAGTTCTGTCGTGAAAGGCTGGAATGCTTATATCTTGGAGGGAAGTTTTGACCAGTCGGCGCAATCAATAAGAGCGTGTTACAGATCCTGATGGGTGAAATGGACGGCCTTGCTTTGGTGTCAAAAGTTCTGTCGTGAAAGTCTGAGATGCTTATATTCAAAAGGGAAGTTTTGACTGGTCGGCGCCATAGTCACTGCGCGTCTCGAGAATGGAATGGAATCGCCGTTCTTGCGTGGGAGTCAAAAGCTCGGCCTTGGAAAGTCTGAGATGCTTATATAGGAAGGGAAGTTTTGACTTCTCAGCGCTACCGCTCATAGCGTGATTTGGAGGTAGGGTGGGATGGCCGGCCTTGCGTGGCAGTCAAAAGTCCTGTCGTGAGAGTCTCAGATGCTTATATTGAAGGTCAGTTTTGACTGGTCGGCTCTACCGTTCATAGTGTAAGTTCCTGAGAATTATGTACGGAATGCCGGTACTTGCGTGCGTGAGTCAAAATTCTGTTATTGGAAGCTCATAGACTTATGGTTAGGATGCAACTTTTGACTGGTCGGCGCCATCGTTCTCAGCGTTCTTCGGGATCATGCATGGAAAACTCGTACTTGCATGGGCGAGTCAAAAATTCCAGTCGGCGAAAGCTGGAATGCTTATATCAAGAAGGAAGGTTTGACTGGTGGGCGCGAGCACTCACAACGATCTTCGGGATCACGAATCACCGGGTGGCCTCTGAGCGTTCTCACGATCATGGGTGAACGGGTTCGCCTCGGCTTGGAGTCAAAAATTCTGCCCTTAAAAGCTGAAATGCTTATATCTTCCGAGGAAGTTTTGACTGGTCTGCAAAATTGCTCCTGACGTTCTCAAGGATCATGGGCAGAATGCCTTGACTATGAGTCAAGAGTTCTGGCCACCTAGTTCGTCTTTCACTCTCGCTTCTTCTTTGTGATTCGCCCTCGCTGCACATATCTGTGGCGGTACAGAAATTCAGGCAAAACGCCTGCCCACTCTTTTGTGATCGACATGGGTCCGACGGTGCCACGTTGTCCTTGCAGGACACTTCAAGCGCATCCCATGACAAGGCTTTCCCCCTCTCGACCGTCAAAGAGCTCGTGGCAAGTGCGCGGAGAGGCTCTGGCACGAGAGACCACCGCATCTTCCGGAAGGTGGCGGGGGCCCTGTGCCGGCGCGCTCGAGAGGAGCTCCGGTCTGCAGGCCTTCTCTGGTCGAAGGCTGCCTGGGATGGGGGGCTGCATGCGGCGATGGCTGGTCTTGAGGGGCTCGCGGGCACTGCAGATGCACGCCTGGAACAGGGCTTTGAAAGGGTCTTGACTTCGATCAAGCAGGCCCATCTGGAGGGGCTGCAGAGATCGGCAAGCGCATCCCGTGGATCTCGTAGGGCGCCCGCGAGCCCAGCGCCCGCGAGTCGATCGACCACGAACCAGGCCCGCCCCCCAGCTGGTGGCACATCAAGGAGAGCAAGGATGGCGAGGGAGGAACTGGCCACCTACCTCTTTGGGGACAAGGGTTAGGAGCAGCACATTGATCGAGCTAGCACCCCATCAGGCCTTTGCATGATTCAGATTCAAGGCCTCGGATGCACTTGTGATCTACTGTCCAGGCTCCTGACCCCAACCCTCCGTGCATTCCTTCCAGTTCCATACGGTCTCCTCTGCAAAGACTGCAGCTCTCCCGCAACCTGTGCGCGACGCGGGGGCAAGGGAGGGGGCGACATCAAGTGCTTCTGCGAGATACATGAGCGATCGAATCCTGGCAATCCTGGCTGCTTTAAGTTGGAAAAGACCCGGGCAGGTAAGCCCTATACATCCGCCAAATCGAAACGCTGAGCCAGTCGGACCATGCACGTACAAGAAGGCAGATTGCAGGAGTCTGTAGGTCATATGTTGGCTGTCATCCACAAGCCTGTGATTGTTGTGCATCTGAGCTAGTCATTGCAACATTGACATGTGCTCTGCGCCTTTCCACAGACTGGGCACGTGCTCGTGAAGTGCACAATTTGAAGAGAGAGCTCGCACAAGCGCTTGACGAGAAGAATGATCTAAGGAGGAGACATTATGAGGTTTTAGCAGGCACAGAGCAAGCAAGTTGCGCCTTGCCTTTTGACCCGTGCACGATCTAATCTTTGATGGACAGCTCTGCAGCTTGAACCATGCTTAGTCTCTGTTAACTTTGAAAGCTCATCTCTGCGATGTATGTTCGAGGGACTCCTTGACATCAAGCATGAGACCCCTTTCAGCTCAATGCTCACCTCTACAGCTCGCTGCAAAGCTTGCTGGCAGGCTCACGTGCCAACTGCGTTCTACTTCTCTTTCACAGCATGCGACGCGTATCAGCACGACAATCCTTGCTGGGATACGACCCCGAAGAGCAGGCTCCTCATTGGTAAGTTACGTCTCCTGTTTGTAACTGCTCTTCTTTTGACGGTCGTGTGAGAGAAAAGTGCCAAAGCCTGCTTTGTGATTACACCTTGCAGATGGCGTCGAGGGCTGAGGGATCCATAGGATTATTGACAAGGTGTGGTCCAATCAACAACAGCGCGTACCCCTTTTGCTTCTTCACGACCTGAATGATCGGCCTGACTTGCTGGACCACACCTTGCTTAAGGCCTTGGAGTGCTGAACGTGGGTTCTCTAATATTCTTTGACAAGGTGCGGTCCGTGACCGGATGGCCGGTCTGACTTCCTGGACCACTCCTTGCACATGGCCTTGAAGTGCTGAGAGTGGGTTTCCTAATAATCATCGACAGGGTGTGGTCCAAGCCCCCAAACCTGCTCGCTACATGCTTCCGAAGGCTTGTAGAATGGTTTCGATTCATTGAAAGGTTGGACCACACCCTGCAGATGGCTGTTGCTAGCAGAACAACAGAGTTCTGAAGCCGATGTGCAAGGTGTGGTCCAAAACCGGATGGACGCTCTGACTTGCTGGACCACACCTTGCACACGGCCTTAGAGTGCTCAGATCGGGTTTCCTAATAATCATTGACAGGGTGTGGTCCTCAACAAGAAGGCCTGCACGCCATTTGCTTCTTTATGACCCAAATGGTCGGTCTGGCTTCTTTGACCATTACTGCGTTCGTTTTGCAGCAAAGCTTCTGCTGATAGGCGGCATCGAAAGCAATCCCGGGTGGCCAGCGTCCCAGTCACAAAAGAACGAGAACAAGGACGGACCTGCACCCAATGTCAGCCTTCGTCGTCCGCTTGTGATTCTGCCCTCTCGAGAGGTGAGAATGAGTGCGTGCCGATCTGACTATTCCCACATGGCTCTATGCTAGTGTGATGATACGACGACGAATGTAGCGCTCCGCTTCAAAAGGTTGTCTGAGAACGTCTTCAAGTTTCCTGAATTTTGAAGGGTAGCGTCTCGTGGTAATCCAACCGACGAAAGGTACAGATGAACGAAGAGGATGTTGTGCAGGACGTCGAACGGAGCTGGCAGCCAGCATGTGATCAGCGTGGTGTTCCTGACAAGTTCCTGGAGTATCTGACGAGGAAGCAACAGGTATGCTACTGTTAGTCGTTGCACAGCAGGCAAAGCGGACACCATGAAAGCAGCTTGTATGCTTGTGTGCAGCCCAGCTCTAATTTCGCCGATACTCAGACCGGCCATTCCGGCCATTCAGGAGCATGTGGCAAGCAGGTTCCGCTTTGTTGGCCCACACGTCGTCAGTGATGCTTTAGAAACGCTAGGGAGAGCCTTGTGCAGGGTGTGGTCCACTGGTACGTTCGTCAGTCAGACCGGCCATTCCAACTAGTCGGCCACCGATGAGCACTCTGCCACTGTGAAAGTTACGCAGCAACTCCTTAGAGCACCTGCATGGGTGTCAAAAATTGGCCGCTGATTTTCTCTTTCTCCAGATGAACCCCAGCCTTGCAATTCCCAAGGGGGGCCTTGCCCCTGGAACGTGTGAATCCGGGGTGAATGAGGGCATCACTCAATCTGTGTCTTCAGGGGAGAAGCCAAGCGCGAACAAGGCGCAAGACGAGAAGGAGCTCGACCATCAGGACATGGTAGAAAAGGGCCCCTTCACTGCCTTGGTGAGTCTCCATTAATGGTCTCTTTGCTTTGGCACATCGATTGGGAGCTGTCTTAGATGCTTTTCGTCGTGACTCGCGAAGTCAAGTATCCGAGACTTGTCAAGGGGAGCAGGGGAGCGGCTTTTGAATGAACGTCGCGTTGCGATGATGCCAAAACAGGCTCAATCATCACAATGTGAGGCCATCCTTCTGTAGTGACCATCTGAGCACTGCGCACGCGCAAATGATATCTGGCAATGATGCACTTTGGACTTTTAGACAGCAATTAGCAATGTGCAGTGCTGGCACGTCTGCCAGTCTGTGATCGTGATTGTGGACGGAATTGTGAGGACGTGCTATAAATACTCAAAGTACTGTCGTTTTTCCAGTTGGAAAGCAACTTCGCCGCGGAAGAGAGTCAGCTGTCGACTTCAGTGAGAGGGATAGCTCGCGTTGCTGATGAGAGCAAGGGTTGCAGCGCCACAAAAGAGGTGAGAAGTGAGCCGAGCTCAGTCAAGCCATTTTAGTCGAATCGATCTTAGAATCGGGCTTGCAGGCTACAGAGGTTTCTCCCTTTGAAGTCTGATTTTAGGTTTGAGCTGTAATCCAGTAATGCCAGTATTGCCAGTGTTGCTGAGTGTGGGTTTTGATGCTTTCTGGCAGTCTGTGGCGGGAGGATCTTGTCAATTACCTTTTTGTTCCTCGTATGTCTCTCGCGTGCGACGACCTTCTTAAGAATGGGTTCGTTCCAGATGGTCAGAATTCACGCGCTGAAAAAAAACATCTGCGATTTCCGTACGGATCTCTGGACAGCGCCAGCAGCTGACGGCCTGCCTTCCTCCCACCGAATGCACTCGGTCCTATTTTACAGAACTTGACCTCTCTTGGTCAATTGCTGACGAAGTTCCCATCGTTTGTCCAGGAAAGCGGCAGCAAACAGCGGTGGACGACGAGTGCGGCCGACGAGTCCGATTTCAAGCGGTCAGGATCCGAAGAAGAGGGCGAGGACATTGAGGGGGCGGAGTTTGAGAGCATGAGCAAATCTCTGGACGAGGAGACATCCCAAGATCGGGAAATGATCGATGACGGAAGTCAAGTCGAAGAGAATTCAGTGATTGCGCAAGGCATCATGGGCTCCGACTCCGAGTCGGACGTTTCCCAGCTGCTGGGCCGCCGCCTCAAGCCGCGAGCGCCGGGGCGGGCGACTAAAGCATTCCGAACGAGGCGCCGACCCGTTTCTTCGCCCCCACCGTCGAAGTCCTCTGCCAAGGAAGGCAGCCCTTCCCGGTGCTCCGGCTCTGCCGCAAGCGACGGAAATGGGCGTGGCCCCAGGCTGATCAGGCTGGGCTGGTGCCCACCACAATAGAAACGGATTCTGAATTCGACGAGCTTCCCGCGCGCCTCAAGCGGCGGGTGTCTGATGGGGCAGCCTGCTCTTCACAAACCAGGCGGCGCCGCCGGGTGCTGCTCTCATCGTCGGAGTCCTCGGGTGAAAACGGCAGCGTTTCCGCGTGGCAGAGCGATGCGGCTGGGCTGGACGAGGAGGTGCAGCAGCTGGGGGGCGATAAGCTCATGCCTGACGCCAGCGCCAGCTTCTATGAGCCGTCGGAGCCTGAGGACGATGGCTGTTTCGACGAATCTGACTTTGGGGAGGACTTCACGAGTCGGTGTTTGATTGTGCCGCGTCCGCGGCGAGCGACCATTGGTCAGGTGAGCGCCGTTTTCCTGCTGGAGTCCGGGCCATCCGCGAGGTGTGGTCCGGTCAGTTAGGCCGTCGGTAAAAGT
>DF237749.1:1456-32457 GCA_000708835.1 Klebsormidium nitens | reverse complement strand
TTACAGACTGAGCCTAGTCAGCTTTCCTTGCACAGTCAGCTTTCCTAGCACAGTCAGCTTTCCTTGCACAGTCAACTTATCCTGATCAGATCTTAGCCGTTCCCTCAAGTGCAGTGTGACCGTCGATTCACTAACCATAGAGTAATTCGATTGACCGAATTCCTAACCGAATTCTAACACGTCCAACCTGAAGGAGGCTCCGGGACCGTCGATGGACGCCGAGGCCATCCGGAGCCCCTCAAAGCTAACCTGGTGCGTGACGCCGAGAGCGTTGGCAAAGTGGTTGGCCAGCAGGAGCTTGTGCGAGATTAGGTTCGCTCCTGAGAAGTTGAAGATCCCGTGCTCGAGGCCGTCGTATGACAGCGAGCAGCACGAGGCCACTCTTGCGGCGCTCTGGCACACTCGTCTGTGCACGACAACCGAATGGCTCCCTTCGGCCGTCGTGACGGTCCCCTGCCGGCTGTCGAGGACCCACGGCCTCCCGCATGGCGCCAATCGAGAGACCGGCCTCGGCGCGCAGAACAGCCCCTGATCGCTGGGATGTTTGAAACCGAGGTCGCCCCATGCACCGCAGGGGTCAACCAATTGTCTCCCACCGTGGGCCAGCACCGTATCAACGGGTTTGTGCGAGTGGCCCAAGTCGAGAGCGTTTGCCGGTGGACACTCCCAGTCCTCGAGTGAGTCGCGGTGTGTGCAGGGCAAATCTGCTGAAGCCGCCGGTCCCCGACAGAAGGGGTCATTGCAGACTTTGACACGCCACTCTTGAGTTGAGAGACCCGTTGAGAGACACGCTCCCTCCGGCAACTATGAAGCTCCTCAAACGCCTCCGGTTTAACATGCGCTTCCAGAATCGTTGGCTTCTGCTCCTCCAAGCCGTTGCCAATCAACTGGGCTGCAGCGCGCACATGACCGCACATTTGATCCCTTCCGCAGGCGTCGCACACCCAAGCCCCGGATTCCTCCCTGAGAATGCAGATCGCGGGCCCTGTTTCCGTCACGGCGACGACCGTTCTGAGGCAGGGCCCCCGCCAAGCCGCTGCATCGGCACCGAGAAGCCTCGCTCCCAGCTGCCCCCCCGACAACGGAATCCTTCCAGCCCTTTCGCCGGCCGTCACCTCGAAAGCCCGCCCAACGACCCGTTCGTTCAGGTACGGCCCCACATAAGCCCCGGGCCCGTCCAGAAGCGGCCCCCACCAGCTCGCCGGTTCCTGAACCTCTGCGAGAAAGGAGAGTCCCTGCTCTTTGCACGTCTTTGCGCCGCACTGGCACCTAAAGGAACCGGTATGGTCGATAGCCACGAGCCTCGGCAGGTTGATGAGGGCCCCCTTGCGATCGATGGCAATCTCTAGAGGATCTCCGTCTTTTGTCGTGCTGGGCAGCACAAAGAGGCCCGTCGTGATTGCCGTAGGCAGCAGGACGCCTTGCTGAAGCCGCTCCAGTAGTCTATCCACCTGCACGATTATGGGGGGGGAGGGGAATCAGTCATGCAATCAATCCTAACGAACTTCGTCTTTCTGTACACCTCAAGAGCTTGGTTACAGAACATCAGTGCTCATAGAAGCCAGAGCCGGGCAAATTGAACGGCGAAGTTGCAACACGGCTGCCACGTGAATCGTAAAGGGTAATGTGGTTATCCGTACCTTTGGCTTTTCCGGTGCCTTTATGGCAGAAGCAAGGACCGTCCCCCATGCCCGCTTCACCCCAGCACTGGAGTTGGCTCCCTCCAAAATGAGAGGCCGCTTTGCGCCTGAAGTCCGCTTCGCTACCTGGAGCCCTCGCCCCGAGCAACGCCAGCAGAGGAAGCCCCGATGTTGCACCCAAAAGTCAAACCCCGCCTCAGACCCTTCCGGCACCTCCCGTTCGGTTTGCAGCGCATCGGTACTGCTTTGTCGAACGACTTCCGCGTCTGGAAAGACCGTGCATTTGGTGAAGAGCCCTTCCCAGCTTACGGGCGTTCCGTCCGATTGATCCACCAACGTGTTGCCCGCTTCATACTGGGTCTTGGCACATCTCAAGCAGTAGAGATGCGAGCGACTGCCCGGTTTGCCAGGGCAGATGAGAGCCCCTCCTCTGCTCCTGTCCCGCGACCAAATGAATGGCGGAGTCTTCCTAGAGTAGACCTCCGTTTTGCCCCGGCAGATCACCCCGTCGCAGATGACAGGAAAGCCCGACTTCGTGAAGGCATTCTGCCGGTGCAGGCAAAAAGCGTAGCCGTAGTCGAAGCGGAATTCATCGTCATGGGCGACGGCGCTCCTTCTCCCACGAACGGTCTCTCGAGGGGGAGGCGGCAGGGCGGCTGGGACGGTGGCCAGATCTTCGAAGGAGAGTTCCGGGGCAGCCACCGTGGAAACCAAGCTCCAAGCTCGAATGCTCTTGCCATCTCGAACGGTCTGGTGAAGCGAGGAGCACAGAGAAGGCTGCGTGTGACGCAGCACGGTCACGTTGCTTCGTGTCTCGTGGGGTACGGCGCTTGCAACGATGGCTACTCGAGAAGGTGACCGCCGATGTTCCATGACCGCTGCACAGGACCAAAGCTACTTCAGCTGAAGGATCATAAGTCTCTAAGTGTCCCTCTCTAGAGTTCACCTGAGTTTGTGGAGATCTGCACATTCACAAAGGCGCAAGTTTCTAAGCGTGCGTCCTCTCGAAGATGGCATCAAGGAAGCAGACGCACGCCGTTGAGACTTGGGACCACACTTTGCATGAAGCTCTCCACTCTGTTCTAAAGAATCAATGACAAGGTGTGGTCCCCTCTGAGACGGCCATCCCTTCCAAAATTCTGAGGATGTTGTAGTTGATGGCGCCTGGGTCCACACTTTGTAGGTAACCCTGGTCTTGGTGCTTAATACTAATGACAAGGTGTGGTCCCATCTGAGACGGCCATCTGCAGCACATGTACAGGCTCTATGGGTAATGATTGCAACTCACCTCAGTTGACAAGCTTTCAAGAGTACCTGATACCGTGGGTGCCGTTGAGCTCTTCCTACTCGAGGCGATCCTCTTCCGACTCGCGACCTCCTGCATGGTTCCAAGGACCACGAAGTTTCAGGCCTCGCTCGATCCACACTAACTTAGGGAAAGGTCTCGGCGCCATAAGGGCTTCATAACCATGGGCTACGACACCAAGTTCATGGGCCGCTTTGCCCTTTCCAGACCCCTGACCGCCAAGGAGAGCGCAATCTTGGAAGCAGTGCACGACCATCGCCACCAGGACGACCTGGAGCTACCTTATCCCGCTGTCGAAGAGCAGCCGGTCACAATCGAGCGGGATGTAATCAAGCCCCTGTACGTCGGCGAGGGGTTCGACTACCTCTCGGAGAAGTTTCCCTCCTTCTACTGCCAGTGGACGCTCTCACCCAACAAGCGCGCTCTCATGTGGGACAAGGGGGAGAAGTTCTACAACTACGTGAGCTGGTTAGAGTACCTCATCTCGCACTGTTTTGCCGTTTGGGGCGTGGAGCTATCCGGGACCGTCAAGTGGAAGGGGGCTGGTCGGGGCGACAGGGTTTCGATCACCGTCGAGAGCAACCGCATTATCGTCAGCATGGCCCGGTAGAAGGCTGAGGCTACTACTCACCGTAGATTGTGCACTGGCAGTGACCAGCAGAAGGGAGATTGGCATCAAGACGCGGGCCGCCAGAGGGAGCCCCCACGTTCTGCAGGACAGTCGAACTTGTGAGAAGTTTTGGAACAATCTGCGCGCAGACCAGGAGTAGATGACTTTGAAGCTTGGTTTTAATAATTATCGACGTGGTGTGGTCCCATCTGAGACGGCCATCCCACCCAAAATCCGGAAGATGTTGTAGTTGATGGCGCATGGGACCACTGGCACCTTGTACATGGTTCCAGGCTCTGATCTAAAGAAGAATTGTCAACGTGTGGTCCCAGCTGAGACGGCCATTCCACCCGTTTTGTGAAGATGTTTATAGTTGATGGCGCCTACCTGGGACCACACCTTGTACATGGTTCCAGGCTCTGGTCTTAAGAAGAATTGTCAATGTGTGGTCCACGAAACCCCCTGCCTGCCATTCCCTTTATATCGTGTGACCAGGACTCAGTCTGAGACCAGGATTCTCAGACGCTTGCACTAACCTGTTCAGGACGCTGTTGAAGTGATCCCGTCAATCATAGGTGTCTCCTGCGCAGGATCCGGGTGCGAATTGGCATATCATGTCAACGGCAACGCGCTTGGGCCGGGCTGGCAACGATATGTAGCGCCGGGGTAGCGCCGGCGAGTCATGTGGCCCGCGTTGCATTAGAGCCGCGGCGCTTTGTGTTCTGGCAACTGAAGTGCTGCATTCAAGAAAGTTCTACTGGCAGTGACTGCTACGCCTCAGACTGAGCACTGAGCTGACTCAACTAGCGCACTCTGTGCTAGACTTGGGCGTTCGACGCCCACTTCTAGACGTGACAGACTGACAAGACTGACATATGACGGTCTGAGAGTCTGACGGGTCGAAGACGGACGGTCTGAGCGCGTATGGTTTCTAGTTCCAGCGATCGGCGGATCCTCTGGACGTAGAGGACGTCCGAGGCCAATTCCGCGGCATTTGGTCATCGCGTCAACTGCACCAGTGACCGTGAAGCGGGCGGCCGCGCGCGGTAGCTCCCGGCCGGGCCGGGTTTAACAGCCGACTTTGAAGCACATCTGACCGTCCGTTCGCAGACAATGAAAGCATCGGCGGCTCGGCGACGAACTACCAAGTCAGGATGCTCGCGCGAAACATAGTTGCGGAATTCGGTCACAGGATTGTGAGCCTTCGAAATGCACCGTGAGCCCGGCCCTAGCTGGGCCTGGGCCTTCCTAAGCTAAGCCACAGCCAGCTTAGCTGGCCTTTGCCACTTATGATTGGCCGCTGCTGGCGCCTGCAGATTACCGAATTGGAATGGAGCTTAGGTACTTACAGTAGGTAGTCTGTGGATTGCACATTTGCGGAAGCTGTGAAGCTGATCTGATACCGGATTTGAAGCTCGGAAGCTCGGAGTCAAAGCAACGTCAGCGTTTCTGAAGCCGGCCAAGGCACGCGTACGGACAATGAGTCTCAGCACCTCCACTCCAAAATGAGCTAGGGATCTGCACGAGTAACGCCCGGCTATTATCATGTCTATGATGCGCACAGCTCTTCTTCCCAAGGGTTTCTATTCAAAACTGAAAGGAGGTCTGCTGATGGCATTGATAGCCCCCTGACAGCTGGCTGAAGATGCGCAGCTGCAAGGCAGGTGCTGGGATCTCGACCTTAGCTGATCGACCTGAACCTTGCGAATTGGAATAGTGCCACGTGCATTGAGGAGCAAGTGGAGTTCACTAGCCTGCTCTGACGTTGTTGCGCATTTGCGCGAGCAGCTGGTCTATCGTTCTGACCCCAAGCAAAGCTGCAACGCATAAGAGGATTGAAGCTGGAATTAAGGGAGAAGAAGGAAAGAGTTTGAGCTCATGGATTACTACAGGGCCCTGGGCTTGACCAAAGCCTGTTCGAAGGACGACATTAAGGACTCGTAAGTCCCTATCACAAACAGACCGCTAAAGGCCCAATCATAGATCCACGATTCTTGAGCTTCAGAATGCACCAATAGCAAAGAGAAATGTCTCAAGGCTCCTAGCTGAAGACCTCGGAAAGACGCAGGCTGAGCCTTCTTTGACCTCCTCTACAAAAGGCAAATGGAAAGATTAGTGCTCGTGACCATCTGAAGGCCAGATACTACACTCACGCTAAGTGAGCCAAGGTCTGAGAGGCGCTGTGATGCTTTTCTCTGACATACTTGCACAGGTCTCTGCCGATCGGAATGTTGATCTCCTGTTTCTTTCCTTCCTTTGCAGCTTTCGGCGGCTTGCTCTTGCCAATCACCCTGACAAGAATGTGGGGAGCAGGGAGCATGCTTCGAAGTACATGCAAGCATGCGAGGCATATGAAGTCCTCAGCAATGGTTTGGGATTCAGCTCGTTCCCAGCACTGTGCCCCCCTACTTGAAAGATCACGGAAACTTCATTGACGAGTGTGCATCGTGCAGCTCTGCCCTCCAGCATGCAGATTGAGTCAATCCAGACTATTGCTTGCTTTCAACCAGCCTGCCCTTGCGAGTAACTACAAGATAAGCTGGGATTTCAGGGCGTTCCTAACCCATCCCCATTTGTAGTCTTAATCTATAAAGGACCCTGGATATGGCCAAATAGGCATCAACATTCCTCAGAGATACGAGAAATTATGATGAAATCTTAGGCTGTGCGGAGACCTACGACCGAGTTTTAAATAGAACCTCTCTTTCGTGGCCAACTATATCAGACTGGTGCGCGAAATAGCGCTTGGTACTCATTGCGACGATCCCAACGGAAATGCGTCTACGATATGAGCGCCAGTCTCAGCGTCAGCAAAGTAGATCGACTGTGACTTTATTGCACCTGCCGAATGCTAATGAGAAGTATGGCGCTTTGCAGCAAGGACAAGAGCCATCTATGACAAGTATGGAGAAAGGGGCCTGAAAAGCGGGGTGCCGGAGAGCGATGCAGGTGAGGAGAACATAATGCCGCCTACTCTGCGCTGATGCATGTAAACGGTCCTGAAAGACTTTGAATAGTGCAATCTCCGGATACATGAACCAAAGGCTTCAAGCAGACAGCAGGCTTTGTGTGCGGCAGAGCTTTCAGTATCTTCTTTTGGGTTGTGCACATGTAGATATCGTGTTTTGATTTGGAATTCTATTGGGAGGGCTCCGACATGCGAGAGCTTTCGTGGAGCTGTCCATTCCCCCTCCACTCGCAGAAAGCTCCTCTTCCGACAGACTTTCATTGCCAACGAAATTAAGGAAAGCGAGGACATCCTACCGAACCTTTCGTCCTTTTGCAGAGTTGCAAGGCCCGCCCTATTCTTGGTCCGACTCCCGCGCGGACCAGATCTTCTCCACCTTCTTCGGGACCAGCAATCCGTTCCAGGCTCTCACCGATTTGGGCCACAAGTTTTCCAAGCTGGCGGTTGCGGCTGGGCCGCGACCCAGCAGCGCGGAACAGGCGCGGCCGCTCGAGTGCACGCTCGAGGAGATCTTTGCCGGGTGCAAGAAGACGGTCCGGCACAGGAGAGAGGTGAGCTTTGGCACTTCCAAAAGGTGGACTTAGACCTGTGATGTCGTGCATCGAAAAGCTTCGAGGGTTTGAAGCGTCTTGATCTGGGTTCTCGTGCGTCAAAAGATTGTAAAGAGGTGCATCATGAAAGTTCACATTCGCTCTCCTTATTGTCCATTGGCTTACTGTCACCCTTCCTAGGCGTCTCCCGCAATCTCAAACGAACGTAATGAAAATGAGCTGTCGAGATGAGGTTATCACAGCGGCTTCGTATTAATTGCAGATCAGGAAAGCTGACGGCAGCGTCGAGGAGCGGTTCGTCAATCTGACGATTATCGTCAAACCCGGCACAAAAAGTGGGACCAAGTTCGCCTTCCCCAAGCAAGGCGACGAAGTACCGGACGCTGAACCAGGTAAGGAGCACAAGTCCAGCTGTCCTTTCCTGAAAGGGGAGACTAGGTAGACGCAGATCGTCAAGAAGATCGCGGCCGTACGCACCACAAAGTGGGCGATGCTGAGTGTTGCCGTCCTCAACGAATTTATACGGGGCATGCCAGATTTTAAGTTCCGAAATTTCTGTGACAGCGGTGCGAATATAGTGGCAATCTGTTGCAAATTCCGCAGAGAACATTCCTGCCAAGTAAGCAAAGCCTTTGCTACGCGCCTTGAGAGAACGTTCAATCCGTTCTGTGTTCCTCGATGTGCCTCCCTTCCTTTGTCTCCCAGGGCTCAAACTCTTTGATCTGTTAAGAGCGCTTCCTGGACTCGGCCTTCTTTTGTCAAAAAATGTCAGACTACGGCTCAACTTTCCCGTGCATTTCGTTGCAGCCACTGCAGTTTACGTCCTGACGGAGGCGAAGCACCCCACGCTTCGGCGCGACGGTCACGACTTGGTCTACAAGGCCCTCATCCCCCTCATGCAAGCGCTCAGCGGCACGACCGTCGACGTGGTGAGTAAAAGTCCTACCCATGCGGAACATGCAGGCTTGCGCCAACAAGTTGGTGTCGGGGCAGTCTTCTGAGTAGTTAACAGAGTTGCTGCTATTTCTGGACCAGTGTTAGAGGTGAGGTCCAGGGCCACAGATGACAGTACCATTTCAAGTCCGCTTGTTTGACCTCGGAGCGTGCAATGGATGTTATGTAATGAGAAACGGCTTCAAAATCTCCTGAGATTCGATTCGACAAGGAATCAGCAGCTTCCTAAAAGCTCCGCTTGAGAATGAAGCGCCGACGTGTTTATGCTCGCAGAAAACCTTGGACGGAAGGACGCTCAAATGCCACGTACCAGAGGTTATCAAGTGAGTGCTTAACCCTTTGGGTTAGAGATTACATCAAAGGGCTCAGGTCGTGAGGTGCTGTAAACAGAAGGTTATTTCTGCGACTTCTAGAATCTAAGTCAAAGAGAAAGGCGCAGACACGCCCTGGCATGTGCAAGCTCGTTTGCGCCATCGATGAGATTTCAGAAACTATCAACGCGCCCCGTCACCATGACGGCCTGTCTTGATGATTACCTCTTTCCGGCCATCCACATTCGTTTCCGAACGGCGTTCTCGGTTCTGCAGGCCCGGCCACTGCAAACGCATAAAGAAGGAGGGCATGCCGATCCCAGACATCGACAGCGAGGCCACGGTCGGGGACTTGCGGGTGGAGTTCAGCATTCTGTTCCCGCAGCACTTGTCAGACACGCAGAAGAAGCTCATAAAGTCGGGGCTGTACTATCCGTCCAAACCGTCCGCAGAGCAGCAGGCGGCAGTCCGGACATACCTGGCCGCGTTCACGCACGACGCGCATGGCTGGTCCACCAGCTTCAGCTGACGACCTTGATCACGCGAGCATTTATATTTCACGAATTTCCCTGCTTCACATGTTGCTGATTGCGGCGGAGTCGGGCTTCCCTTTCGAAATTAAGGCTTTGTTGAGATAAATATCATTTCGCGAGGCGGAGAAGTCGGCCATCAGGCTGGTTATCATGCATCATGGGGAGTGGGTGCCGGCATGCGATCCTGTAATTACCTACTCGTCGGTCTACTACTACAGGATTGGAATGATTGTAAACTTTCCGGTGCCGGACGAAAGCTTCTGCCTTGGGCTTTTGAGTAGCTAGTACGGCGGTCAGCTGAAAAGATATCGTCAGCCAGCCCAGCGCTCTGAGGGAGGTTGTCCCTTGAAATCAAACTTGTTCGTTGTCCCTCCTTATGAGCAATAGGATTTTCCGCACAACTATAATCGTTTTGCACCCCTTTTGCTGTCATGGCGCATAGATGAAACCGAAACATTCTTCAAGATGTCAAATTGAGCATTGCATGGCAATGATCAGCAGAGATTGGACTGAGTGTTCTATCGCGCGCATGCCGCCGCAGTGTCGATCTTGACGTGCGGGCGTACTGGCGGCCAAACCTTCAAACCTCCAACGCGAGGCCGGCCGCGCGCGCGCCTGGCGACCGCAACCTTATCTGCTTGAGACTCAGAGAGTCTACACTGACAGAATTCAGATAGTCTACAGAATTGCTTTCTGCAGAGAAGAGCGCTCTCATTTTTCTTCGGGGCTGACCCCTGTGCTCTTGCTATAGATGCCGGTTCGGGTAGTACTAAGCAGGAAAAGCTTCACTTAAGTAAAGCCTGGAGAGTTAGGTGTCTAGATACGAACAAACACCTAGATTGCTGCCAACAAGAATGCATTTAAGCAAGATGAGGTGGTCTCGACTGATATTCTTCCTTTTTCTGATTCTCCTGGGCCGAGAAGTGGCCACAGCATCAGTAACAGAAGGTCCCCTGCGCTTACAGGGACCTCAGCTTATCTGCTTAGAAGATTGTGAGTATGCTAGCATCATACGGGAAGTCACATGCGCCAGGATCAACGGGCGCAGTTGGATTTGCAAAGCTGCTGAAATTCCAGTTGACCTGGTCCTGAAGACGCAGTTGCTCTTTTGCCAGGTACTTTCCTAGTCTGATCACTCTGAGCCACGTCTGCTTGATTCAGGACGAAAGGAGTGCATCGCCTGCTTCTTCATTAGAGCCTTCTATGCAGTATGCAAAACCATGGTTTTCAAATTCGTTACAACAATCTTTCATGCAAGCAATCTGAGACGTTAATTGAAGAGTTCTTTGTAACTTAGAAGGCCGACTGAAATTGAGGAAACCAACGCGCATCTTGCAGAGCAAGCAAATGGACGCCGTGAGTGCTGACAGCTGCTATTTGGAATACAGCCTGCAACGAAATGAAGAGAATCACAACGCACCCAGTGAGACTTGTTCTGTCATCTCTTTTACCTCGTTCAATGAGGGAATTCAGCGCGCAAATGGCAATTTTGAACGAGTCTGCTTTGCTTTTTTGTTCAGGGCGATTGGTTCCGTCAAACCATGTTGGGTAGTAGATTGCAATTGAAACGAGAGAGCAGGCCAATATCCTTTTTGTAATCACTTGCTTCATGAACTTGCCTCACTGCCTCTGATCTGCTACAACGGCTTTCTGAGTATTTATAAATTGCACCTTCTTCGTGATTTCGCAGAGTTCAACGGCCGATCGCCTGAGCTACTGCTTGGCACCTCGTTGGTAAGTCGTGATGATCTTAGCTGGTTTTAGTCACCAGTGAATCATCTAACCAAGCCTAAGCTTTGCTTCAAATCTCTTTTGAGCATTTTTACTTTCACGCCTCAGCGCGGAAGTCCTTCTTCTACAGATCCACCGTATCATTTTATTTTTTGGAGTTTCTAAGGCGCATCCCTGCAGATCCTGACCAAAATTATGGGCACGTGAAGCCAGTAGGCTTTTGGCATCTTGTTGGCTCAGGGAGCAATTGCATGATTTCGCGCAGGTCGTTGCTGCTGTCACAGCCTGCCTTCTTGTGGGGCATCTTGTCAGCAAAAAGCATATGGTCAAGCAGCTTGAAGTTTGGAGAGCCGTTTTGGCTGAGAGTGAAAAGAACGGTAAGGCCTTCCTATGGTGACCGACCGACGTCACCTGTGCATTCTTTTTCACCGTCTGACGCATTTTGCTGCACCTACCTGAATTAAGGATACGAAAAGTAATTCTGGCTGCGGATATGAAGTTACAAACTGATAGAGAATTCGCACATTGAATCCGCTGATTTACGTTGCTGAGAAGGAAGGCTCCATTGAAGGCTTTTTTGCACTGAAAAGGCTAAGCATCTGATTGAGTCAGGTTCTTCCGCCTTCTGCAGCTCACCGCCTTTGTCCAACAGCGGTCGTGAAGAAAGTCAACCATGCCATGTTCCAGTTCCCTGCATCGTCAAGCGGTTCCCTGGAGCCACTCGACGGGGCAGGGTTCTTCTTCAAGCCAAACCGAGCGGTCACGTGTAACCACGCCTTACCTTCACGGTTTAGGCAAGGGGATACTGTCTTGGTGCAAGTACCATCGCTTGAGAGGACCATGGAACTCAAAGTGCTAGAAAGAGACACGAGACTGGACTTCGCGATCTTGGAGCCTGTAGACGAACTTGCCCCCGACTTTCTGGAGATCCTAACCGGATATCAACCGTTTCTCGAGGGGAATGATCTGGTCCTGTTCACGTTTGTCGACGACTCTCAGCTGCCTCGTGTCCCAGGGGGGTGGAATAAGTCACCGGCCGTGATGAAAGCGGTTGGGTTGAGGGTTAGCAGCACCAAGCACCACCTGCTGTTCGATAGCAACACGTGGACTACAAACGACTGCGGAGCCGCGCTCTTGCTGTTCGACGGACGCGTGGCGGCGCTCAGTGTGGACAGCGTGGCGCATGCCAAAGACCTCATTAGGCAGAAGCTCGACATGGACGAGTCGCTGACGGACCTTGAAAAGTCGATCCAACGTCTGATTGGCAGAGTACCGGGGGGGCAGATCGGGCTCCTCGCAAGCGTCTTCGCCGACAGATGAGACTCTTCAAGTAATAGGCTGTTGAGCAAATTGCTGGGCAAGACATGCCATGCGTTGCTGATACTTCCTCAGAGTGCTTTGTATGCCATAAGTAGGGCCCTAATATTTTAGCACCTGATGTTCTCAGTTGATAACTATGATTCGATATGACCGATAGAAGCGCCGTACCGTTAAGCGAGCCATTACAATGCTGTCCGGCCGCCGCACACAGTTGCTAGTACCTCAATGATCATTATGCGCTAAGCCAGAGCTTACAAAACGCGAGCACGTATAGTGGAAGCGGAAGGACCAGGCAGTCGTTGCCGCGGCTGCAGCATACCAGCTTCTACATGGTGGCGTAGATGCATACATGTGTTCTGAATGCGTGGCCGAATAAGATACACTTCCACGAGCTAGCGCGACATATGTTACGGTGCGGTCACTGCCTCGACGTCTTTGGTTAAATATATTGAATGCTGCATCGGCCATGTGGCAAACGCGTCAAGCTTTGTCATGGCAGATTTGATTGTTCAAAGCATGCCTAATCTATAGCAGAACGCGATATGATTGTGTAACGGTTTGTAAAGCATGGTTCTCCCGCCGCAATCAGGATCACAAGCTACCTATGGTGGGTACCGTTCCGACTCCGGCCGCCACCAAATCGATTTAGCGCGTATCGAATATGGTCAGTGTTACCGGCGATTAGCGTCACGGCTACTCAGGTTTATGTTACTCGGGCGGTACAAATACTCAGAAAAATTTTGCCGGGCCGTAAGTAAGTGTGAGGAGATTCTTAGACAGTGTCAGGTTTTACACTTTGAGAGGAGCATCAAATTGGCACGCAAAGAAGAGCCATATGCAGCTTATAAAAACCTCTGACAAGCAGAAAAAAATGTTGGGAGAGCGTCATGAAGGCTCCTTCGAAGCTCCAACATCTTGTTATGTTGAGGACAAATCGGAAGAAGCACCATCGTGGCTGCAAAGTTGGCCGCCATTGCTTGCTTCTAAAAAGCGCCATTCCCTACACTCCCGTTTCCATCTTCTGCACTCTCCTTTCAAGTTAGGTACCGCGGTACTCTAGGGTGGTTCGAGTCGGAACTTCCGATCGAAACCATGATTTTCAAATTTCACGTACGGTCAGACTTGATCGGTACCGTACCGCCGGAAACTCCGGAAGTTTCTGACGATCGGAATGTCAGACAGATTCTAATTTATGAACTCGGACCGGATTCTCAAGTACCGGTCTGCACGACCGTCAGTACCGCGTACAGTAATTGTCGCGACGCGACACACCGGTGATTCAAATTTGTGACCGGACCGTCGCGCGATCGAGACCGCCGATACCCACCAGAGGTTGCTTGTGATCGATTGTTTCTCTTGGACGGCAAAAGCTCAAGCTCGCAGACTGCCACATACAGGAAACTCAAAGACCACATCGCAGCTACATAGCTGCCAGGTAGAGAACCACCATGACAGAAAGCAACATGTAGGTACGTGACTGCATGCACTTCAAGCAGAGGGCAGCAGTACTTACTTTCCAAACACTTCAGGCCTTACAGACTCGTCCTTTCTCGCCGAGACAGGGATACGTACATCCAACAATGATTTTCATCTCAAGTCTATCGAGAAGATGCGCACTGAATGGTCTGCACCGCACGCGGCCAACTGAAGCCTCTCGCTTTGGCTGGCCTCCGCTTGTCTACTGTCACCCGCCCATCTATCGGCATACCCGCTCTTCCACCTGATCCTATGTACCGCTGCCACGTGGCAGAGCCCCGCGTCAAACCGCCTGGTCAAGCTTAACCCGCCCGGTTCACCCTGCCACAGCTCCAGGCCGCCATTTTCCAGCCCCACCGCCAGCACGTTCCTCGCCCCCCACGCCAGCGCCGTAACGCTCTCCCTGAAAGCCGGGAGCCTCGTTACCTCCCGGACGCCCGTCGCACGACCGTCCGCACCGTACGAAACCGCCCAGATCTTGACGAGCTTGTCGCGCGAACCGGTCGCGAAGGTGCGCCCGTCGGGCGCCCAAGTTCCTGCCCACACGATCCGCTTGTGCGCCTCGACTTTGAACACCAACCGGTACGGCGGACCGGTTTCGGACGACGGTACCACCGTCCGGCGGTCCAAGTACGACCCTTCCTTGATCCAGCTCCCCAAGCCTTCCTCCTCTTTATCATCCCGCTCGTTCCTTCCCACTCCATCCGCCAGCTCTTGAATCAGCTCTTGAATTGCCCCCCGGGAAGAGGTTTCCACCGAACTCGTGCTCGGCACACTCTCTTCGTCGCGTTTCCGCACAGGATTTCCGTCGCTTTTCCCAGGAGGATCCTTCGAACCAGGCTCGACGCCGTTTTGTCCCGTGCCGGCTGCGCTTCCAACAGACCCCGAACCCGTGCGCTCCCAAAGCGACACGTGGCGGTCCCTGGAGACCGCCAGCAGGAACCGGTCGTCGCCCGAGAACTCAAGCTGGGTGACCGTGAGCTGGTGAGCCGACAGCTGGCCCACAGGCTGCCACGTGGCGGTGTCCCACAGCCAGATGGCGGCAGCAGCCGCGGACTGGGCCTTAGAGGCGGTCGCTAGGATTCTGCCCGAATGATCGCCTGGGATGGAAAGCAAGGCCGTTAGCAGACATGTCGAAAGATTTGTAAACTTGGGGAAGCAAGATTATGAAGACGAGTCGGTGGGCCTAGATGGTCAGGTTCGTGTTCGTTGGAAGTAGAATACGTCAGCAGAAGCCTTCCATCGTACTGCCTGTCCCGCTCGTCCTCCTTCTAATCTCAAGCTTCGAGAGGGCAAGCACTCCAGCTTCGACGAGCTTTTCATGCACTTGGTGTGGAGTAATATCGACTTCAGCGGCCAGTCGATTGCGTTTGCTTGAAGTGTCAAAAAGGTTGCCGGTAAGTCAATCCCCTTTGACAGCCTAGCATTTGCAGCTCAAGATCCTGGAACTATACGCACTGATTCCGGGAAAAAATGGATCGTCAAAATGTGGAAACATCACTTCCCAACCGCCTGGCACGTCATCAGTCAGAGACATCACCTTTCTTGTGGTGCCGGAAATCGAAACGAATCCCCCAGAACAGTACGAACCTAAGCCTTTATATCCTGAGACCCAAAACCCTAGCTTCTCACCGGCCATGCACCACAGCTCGTTGCCGTGCCCGTACAGCTTCCGCACTTCCGGCCACAGCGTGTTCTGCGCCAGATGCTCTTCAAGCGGCGGTTCCTCCAACACTTTCGGGGCCGCCTCAGGCACCGTGTCAAACGCCTCTCCCCCCAAGCCCCCCATCTCCCCCCCGTTCTTGTCCCCGTTGTTCGCCCCCCCGGCCGCATAAATCGGCTTTTGAGACAGCCCCAACGCTGACATGTTTGCGCCGAGAATCTTCTCTGTGGTGGAACCCTTAGCGCTACTTTCGGCCCCTGCTCCGAGTGCACCGGACGGAGGATCCTCTAGGCCGGCCCCCTGCGAAAGCGTCTGCAGAAAGGCCTCAGGCGCCTGGAACACCCGCGCAACCTTCTCCTCGGACCCGCTGACGTACACGCCGACGTCAGCGGTGCTTGTGCTGACGTCAGCGGCCGGGCCGGCGAACGCGCAGCAGTGGATGTCATGCCCGTGCACCTGCGGCCGCGCAATTTCGTGCCACGAAGCGCGGCCACCAGCTCTCCGCCCCCCCAAACTCACAGGTGTTTCTTTCCCCCCAGCTGCATCACTTTCGGGCGTTTTTTTCCCTTTCTCCTCTGACTTCGAGCCCGCGTCCCGGCCCCCCCACTGCCAGCACGCTTGTATTCTTGCCGTCTGATCTTGGCTCACGCTCAGCAGATACCGCCCCCCCCGATCCCATTCACAGTCCGAAACGGCCCCCACGTGGCCTGACACAGCCAGCCGGGGGCGCCACTCTTCCCCCCCAGACTCCAGAACTTCCCGACCCCACAAGTGAAATGAGCCCGTGTAACCGTGCGCCAGAATCGCATCCCCCCGGGGGGACCACAGCCCGGTGTAAAAGCCGAGGTTGGACACCCCCAGTTCGCCGACGGTCACCTCGGACGTCCAGAGCCCCGTGCGCGCGTCCGGCCGCCAGACCATCATCGTACGGTCCATGGATGCCGACAGGAGCGACGACCGCGCAGCGCTTTCCCTCACTCTCCTTTCCGCTGCCTCTGCGCTTCTCTCTAATGAACTTGCGTCACCATTTTGAATCAGACCATTGCTCCCTGTGGCATTTGAGCTGGGAGAAGCGCCTCCGGAGGTGCCACTTGGCAGTACGGAAGCGACAGGTGGCGGCGCCCAGCGCACCGAGTGCACCCAGTCCTCGTGGCCAATGAGGAGCGACTCCAGGGACGCCTCCCACACGCGGCCGCCCACCCGGAAAACAGGGCCCGCCGCATACATGTGCAGCAGGCTCATGAACCCCGCCAAATCCGGGGCCTCGTCTTTGGGGTCGCTATTCGACCTGTTTATTTCCGGTTTCGCCGGGTTTGCTTGTTTGCTTACTCTGCTGCCAAGCGCGAGGTTGCCTTCCTCCGTGCTCGGAGAAAGCAAGTTAGATTCGCCGTTTCCGGTCGAGCTAGTGGAGGGTATCGGTTCTTGTTCGGTAGACGTAGTCAAAACTGACGTGGAGGTCGACTTCCGGGGCGCGATGCGCCAGATGCGCACGTTGCGATCCTGAGATCCGCTTGCCAAGAGCAGCGGAGGAGGGTTGGATGCAGATGGGTTCGGACGGGGAGCGAAGGCGAGGGAGCGCACCCAGTCTTGGTGACCGGTCAGAGAGCAGACCTTTGAGAACTGCAGAGGCAAGTCAGGAAGTTTCAAGCATCTGTCACGAGAAAATTCTGATCTTATGCACGAGGAACACCACAGAAGTTTCGTTGACCGTTTTGGGATTGAGCGAAACCACTCCGTGGATACATACTGTATGGTCCTCTCATTGTCGGTTTCGACCATTGCCTCAAGCAACTTTTCAAAAACCGCCAACTTCAGGGCCTCTCTCCTGATAACGTGGCCCCATCCCAAGAGAAAAGCATACTAAACGCCCAAACTTTTTGATCCTTACTCCAGACAGCCTGTGCGAGCAATACATAACAACTTAGACCAGGGAATGTGATTACTCTTACCCCTTTCCTGAAGGATAAAATAGCAGAACCGGATGTGCTAGTCTTTGAACAACCCAACAAAAGAAGTGATCAGAGTCACGATTCAGATACAAACTACCGTACCAATTGTCCGGTTGGGCAACAATCAAACATTCTTTGACTTCCAAAAATTTGAAAATAAAATTCAATTAAAGATTTGCAGATCATTTTGCCCCGTAAAAAGACAAAGTAAATGGATAGATGAAGCTGCCCAAAGCCCATGAGATACAAAACTAATCATTGGGCAAAAATCTGCACAACCGGACAATCGGTACGGTAATCACTATTTTACTAAGGCCCCACCCACCTGAAGGTGCTCTGAGCTGGTGTACAAGTGCACTGCATTGTCCAAGCCCCCAAGCGCCAACAGCAGTCTGGACCCCCTCTCAGAAAGCGCCGTCATCGCCGCTGACATCATCACCTTCGGTCCCACCGAGATGGTCTGCACACACGTGGTCTCTACCAGGCCCTGTCCGGATCCCCCTCCCTTGCTGATGCCCCAGATCTTAACTGTACCGTCCGACGAGGTTGAAACCAACAGGGCCTCTATAATTCTCGCTGGATGAACCGACGGGGTAACAGTACGAACGTGACTGACTAAGCACGTGACGGCCCCAGAGTGCGCAGTTGGAATGTGTGCTACAGATACGAAGTTGGGTTCCGATGTATCACGAGGTTGGTCCTGGCGGGATGTGCTTTGCTGTCCCCAAAGGAAGATTGTGCCGGATGCATCTCCGGAGGCCAATATGAGGGGGAGGGGGCTTGGGGCCGGGTTTGCAGGATGGTTTCCAGGCGGGTTTACTGGGTGGTTTGCATGGTTTGTGGGAAGGCCGGCGGAGTGCCTTGGCAGCCATTCGGTGCAGTTGACGCGGTCGGAGTGTCCTGGCAGTGTCGTAAGAACCCTCACATCCTGTATCGCAGATGAAAGATGGGTATTGAAGCGATGCTTCTGGTTCGTTGTTGAGCGTTCAACAACTTCAATGAGGACACGTGGTCTCAATAGAATTTCTCATTAGACTCTAACTCAAGGGCGAACCATAACAGCTCATAATAGATAGACTAGGCTGAATGAGCAGGGAATTCTGCATGAGAAATCCGCGTAGGGAAAACAAAGGCACCAAAGGGGGCAAAGAATAATTGACTGCAAGCACCTGAGAAGCTGCGTTGAGCTACAACATATGAAGGTCAAAAAGAGGAGAGAGTACTCCTAGCTTTGTAACACCACACGCACAAAAGAAAGTACAGTTTCCGGTCTATCATACTTCCCGGAGGGTTTTACAAATGGTGGAAGCGAAATAGCCTCTTCGCACTCGATGCATCAGTGGAGACTTTGAATGGTGGTGCATCTATCTGTGACGAGCATAATTACTGATTGCAACTCCAGCTACACATGATTTGCATAGAAGCAGTGGCGATCGAGTTGTTAGCTTCACCTCGGGACTGTATAGAGCCACCGCATTGTGTGCGCCAAATGCGACAAGGCCTGAGGGGCCCCAAGATGCGGCATTGACCACCCGGTTGCACCCCACCCCCACATGTTCCAATCGAACGTCCATCCTGTCAAAACTGACGTGATCTCTACCACCAAGTTTGGGACGATCTCTGGACTTTGAAGGGTGGTAGTTCGGAAGCACTTGCAGTCGGCGCCACCAAGAGGTTCTTTTGCGAGCTGAGAGGCATGCTCCTCAATGCGTCTTGAAGGCAGCAACCTCAGAAGATATGACAGAGAGAAACCACCTGAGCGGCTCTGCTGCGAAGTTAGCGAGGAGCTGCCCCTGCCTCCCTGCCTTCCTAGCTGCCTCCCTGATCTTTCAGATTTGACCGAGTTCGCAGCTCCATTCATCCCTCTTGAGTGACATCACCTGCGGTTTATTATCTTTTTATGCAGCGTTACACGTTCTGTTGGAACTTTTGCTGTCGTTGCCTTGGTCGGTTGTATTCCCGGCGATCGTTGAAGCCCCGGGAAATCGTTAAGACCCAGAAGGCTAGGAGCAGTTAAATACATCCGGCCGGATGGTCCTGCCTATGCCGTTACCTCCCGCGCCTTCCGTTTAGCTACTATTGTAACGCTAGCTTTTGTCCTGCTAGTAGAAAATTGTCAGCTAGCCTGAAATACTATAGAAAGGGCGGAAGCAGCAAGCTCGGAGTATGAGTATGTCTGAGCAAGTCTTCCCATCTTGGCGCTGCTGGGTGCTAACTTAAATTCAGAGGGATAGGGTGGGCCACTACTTCGGAAGGAAGGAGTCATGTTGGTGATCGGAAAGGTGTACGGTTTTTGCTAGAAAGCGGCCCGTCAGTAGAAAAGTTGACAGGAGAATTGCAATGATTTTCGTAGCCAGCAGGGGAGGAGGTTTTACTGGATACCGAATTGGGCAGCAGCTTGATTGTAAGCTCACAGCAGTTGCTTGTGAAAGAATCTCATATTTTGACATGCAGGGACGGGCTGTGGCGTGACTGTGGGCAATTGGTAGCTGCTTGTTCCACGTTTGGGGGACGATGCGACCGACTGGAGCAAATTGAGCGCTATCAGGTTTTTAGGGGCCAAGCATCATTTGTTTCCAGCCTCGTGCTCAATGCGCTGCGCCACAACAACCCTCCATCAAGTCCGGTAGCCAGGCTCCGAATCCTGTCAAACATTGCCAGCTTTTGGACTGACCACCAATCAAAGCAAGGCAGCCCCGAGGCACGCAGTGAGAGCATAGTGCGTCACCCATTGCAGCACAACGCTTCACGACCCCAAAACTCATGCAGCCCTAGTTCACAATATCACCGATTGCAGAGCCGCCCTCCCCCTCCCCCTCCCAACCCCCCTTGAAAAATGGCTGCCAATAGTCCCCCCTCCCCCCCCGGCGTCCTCAAGACTCCCAAAGACCACTGGGTGTGCCCCCTGTGCCTCGAGATCATGGAGGACCCCCACTCCACCCCCTGCCGCCACTCCTTCTGCCGAACGTGCATAACGCTCGCGTTCGCGCACGAGACGCACCGGCAGATGCATTCCCCCCATGTTGCGACCCCGATTCCCCCCCCAAAGACATGTCCAATTTGCAGAGCGGACTGCGGCTCGGAAGGGGGGGTAACTCCGAATGGGGGCCTGGCGGCGGAGCTACGGGGGGCGCTCGTGAAGTGCGGGAACGTGGGGTGTGAGGAGGGGGCGGTGCGCGCGAGCGAGTGGAAGCAGCACCAGGGGGTCTGTGCGTATGCGGAAGTGAGCCCCCTCCTCCGCTTTTCCTTACATGCATCAAAAACCTGGTTTGAATCGAGACACAGGTACTTAAGAGTAACTTTTCAATGCAACGCTGAGGAGCGCGACCCTTTGCGTCAAATGTCATCTTGCTACGACCTCTTCCCAGTGCGAAGAGCATAGAAAGTCATGGGGAGGCCAAAAGTTGTCAATGAAGTTCCTGGGACGTGAAGCAGAAGGGGCCCCCTTCCTGGTATGTAGAATGTGACCTTTCAGCTGGCATCCCCTGAACCCCAGTCATGTCAGATGTCAGGTTATGTCAGATATCCCGAATGTCGAACTTTCTCAGATCTCCTGATTCTTGACCAACAAAGGCTACCCCCAAGGTGGTATAGTCGCACCTTTTAAACTATACAGTCACGGGACACGCCACCTATCGATCAAAGAATGTCTCTTACAAGCGCGCCGTGTACTCGTTACTTTTTTCCCTAGAAAGGAAAGACAGTTCATCCAGGTTCGAGTGCTCGGACTCTTGCTCTTTTGTTCCAACTTACTGAGTGGATCGCTCAAACGGATGGTATACCACAGTGAAAACTTTTCTGACACCCCGACTCCAAACACAGCCCTGCTAAGAAAGCTCAGATCGCAACAAACCTTGCTACAAGCTCCTCAATCGCACCAAATCTCTTTCCCCCAGGTGTCCTGCTCACAACAGCCGCTCGGGTGTCATTGGCGGGGGGTCCGCCACCAGCTGGGCGCGCACGAGCTGCGGTGCGCTTATAAGGAGCTGAGTGCATTTATAAGGGGAACTAACGAGAAAGTGGCGCAGCTAGCGCACACCGTCACGCACCTGGAGCACCAAGTGCGGCTACAAAACGCGCTGTTGCAGGTAAGTGGTTACTGAGCGGTTATGAGGGTAGGTTAAGGTAAAACGGTGTTGCGGTATGGTTGTCTTGTCATGGTTCGAGGTCTCGTTTGGCGAGGATTTAGCCCGACCATAAGAGGATGCATAGATCACTGTCAGGTACGCCTACAAATGGCAACTGCAAGTCTGGCTGAACCCAGGCGATTTGGGGCTGGACGATGCTCGGGTCATGGTCAGATTCGGTTGTGGTAGATTCGATCGGTGTCGGATGGTCAGCAATGTAAGTCTGAGTTTGAAAGAGCAATTGACGATTACAGCGCGGCCATAGAACACACAGTACAGATTGGGGTAACTGCCACCGACAAAGCCCCGCTGAAAGTTGAACTTCGGATCTGCGAAGTCACAATCTATCGGTCAATCGACCGTCAGACCGCAGCAAAAACTCTTGTTTTGGAATGGCCGTCAAAATCTGAAAGCTGCGCCATCGAGTGTACAAGGGATCCGCATGCCAAAGTTGAGGTTAGAACAGGTTAGAACAGGTTAGAACAGGTTAGAACAGGTTTGGTTCTGGCGAGCAGGCAGCCTAACCAAGTTGGAAACACTTCGTGCTGCTGACCCTATTCTTCCCCACTGATACAGGACCTGCGGCGGTTGCATCACTATAGCTTACAAGACTACTTCAAGTTCGTCTACCTCATCTTCTGCCGGCCGGACTTGTACGAGACGAGCCGGGAGCTCTGGCGGCACTCGTTCAACGTCTCGTGGTTCCAAGTGAGAGGAGAATGACTCACTCTTGACTTGCTTCACAGAAAAACCTGTCGGTTGTCTTTTGATGGCAAAGCAGAGTGGCAAAGACCTGCTATCGTCTGATTTACGGCAGCAGTGCCGAAAACTTCCTACTGTCGAGATTTGAGCACAAGCTCTTCCTTCATTGCTCTTGGAGTGTGGCGATAACATGGATTTTGCCGATCGAGTCCCGCTCAAAATGCTTGACACCATTCTGATGCCGAGAACAGCCAGGTGATCGACCGCTCCCCGTTCTGATCTCATGGCTCCTGTCTCATCGTCATTCTCAACCTTACACCCATCTGGAATCCATTTCCGTTCATTGACCCCCGACGTCCGACTCTGCCTCGAGTCCTGATTTAGATGCAACCATCAGCGGAGCTGGCTTTGAGCCCTCTCTTCTCGACGCCAAATTGTGCTTGCCGCAACCCGACCGAAACTTAAAGCATTCCTTCACTCTCCAGACCGACTGCCCATTCGCCTGTCAAGAGCTTTTCCAGGTCGATTCGGCCTTCTCAACCTCACCCAAACCCGGATACCTCGAGCCCAAAGCTTCACAACTAGAGTTTTACCCCCTTCCCAGGCCGTCTGCTTCATGCTGCCCACCTTCTTCTGAGAAATTTCGCCTCTTACCTCTCGAAGGACTCCACTTTCCCACTACAACACAAACCCAATATCTCGACGCCAAAGCAATAAACCCAAAACGTAACCCAAAAGTTACATCCTAAACCTTCTTCTCCAGGCCGTGTGCTTCATGCTGCCCATCTTTTTGCTCAAGTTCCGCCTCCTCTTCTCGCCTGACTCCACGCTCAGCTGGACGTGCCACGTGCTTCGGGAGCACGGCGCGTTCGGCGTCGCGCGGGGGCCGCTCACGCGCATGTGCGCGTCGCGCGCGTGGGCCGACTTCGTGCAGCCGGCGGTCAACGGGATGGGCATCGGAGTGGCGCTGGGAGGTGAGCGTTATGGAGCGGGTTTCGAGCCAAAGTATATTAAAAGGTACAGGGTTCTAGGGTCAGCGGCACACACGTGTGCCGCTTTTGTGCAGCCAAATGTGAACGGGATGGGCATTGAGGTAGCGCTGGGAGGTGAGGGTTAGGGATCGGCTTCCGGAACAGAAAATGAGATGATTAAGGTGTAAAGGGTTAGAGGAATTCTAGGTATACTGGAGTTTCTGTCCTTACTTGCTTGCGCTGCGAAAATTTGGGCGTCGCACATAATCTTATTTGAGGTGGCTGCACGAATTTGGCCAGGTCAACCTATTGGGCAGTTCTCTCTCGGTAGATAGAGCACGGGATCCTGCCCGGTGTGTCGAAATGTCCGAACTCGTGTATGGAAGATCTTGGACATCGCGAGTGTCGCGTCAGGTTCTTGAACATCTAGTGCGGACAGGTTTGAAGACAACTCCAGTTGTCGATTGAGTCACTTGAAGCGGGCCGATTTGGAAAAGCAGAGAAAGGAATGAGTACGAATCTTTCCGTGCAAGCATCCTGGAGAAGGTGTGAGTGGCCGGCTTGTGGGCAAGAGAAGACGAAAGTCTCAGAACAAAGCAGAAGCCGTATTCGAGGCAGAAAGAGGGGGAAGAAAGGAGCGAAAGCGCGAAAGCGCTCTTTTTTCCTTGTGCAGGCAACCTGGTGAAGGTGTGGGTGGCCGGCTTATGGGCAAAGAGACAAAACAGTTTAAGAGCAAGTAGAAGCCGTATTCGAGGCTAAAAGAGAAGAGAAGGAAGGAAAGCCCGAAAGCGCTCTGTTTCCTTGTGCAGGCATCCTGGTGGAGGGGTGGGTGAACCGGATTTGGCACCGCAGCTGGTCGCGCCACGTGCTGTTCGTGCTCGTCATGGACGTCGCACCCGGCGTGTTTGCGGACGGGGAGCTGCTGCTAGGTGCGACTCTTAGCGAGCTTGACCGTCCAAGTTTTTGGTTATAAGGGGCCTCGTGTAACCCGTAACGCCTTGGCAACCACATAGCCCGTATCCGGGCATACCGGGGGCGCTAAATCCGCTACCACGTGAGCAGATTTTTGGCAACACAAGAACAGGATCTTCTGCGAAGGGGCCCCCGCAAACCCATGTGGTTAGACGCCCTCTTTAGCGAGCGCTTGACCTGCCTCCTTTCTTTACAAGTGCCTTCCCGTGCGTTCTCCCTGGTCGTTTACTTTGTCCTCAACCGTGTCGTCAGCGCTCAAGCCACTGCTTTTGACGTCGTCCTTCCCTCTCTCGCTTTCGAGAGACGGAAGGCGCGCTGTGCGCTTCTGGGTATCGGGGACTACTCTTTGGTAATGCATTTGACGCCTGTCTGGATGACTTTCCAAGAGACCCGGTTCCAGGCTGGTCGTCCGTCGTTTCAGCCAACCGTTGCACAAAGCACGTTCACTCATTGTAGCAAGACGATCTCTCAACGTAGATCGCGCTGCAAGGAGGGTCACAGCTTAATCGATTTCATGATATGTATGTCAAGCTTTATGTACAGTAAGCTTTATGTATAGTAAGCTAGCCAGCCTGGGACGGGTGGGGTTACTTTGGAGCTTCAGGGTGCGGAGCGGGTGATTTGAATGGTTCGGTTACTAGTGTTAGGGTACGAGCTCACTATATCTAAAGCTTACGATACGTCAATTGAAGAGACATGCTTCTTCCACTCATCGGCCTCGCTGACCGCTGCCTCGCCTCTCCTGCAGCCACGTGGCTGGCGTACCTGCTCTTCTTCGCGGTGCAGGCGGTCATCGGGAGCCACAAGTTCGTGCCGGTGTTGCTAGACGGCATCCTCATGTCGAGCGCGCTCTACTCGCGCCTCGGCTGGCTCAAGTGCCTCAATCTGCTGGTGGGTTTTGGAACGGGTTCTGGGTGTGGTTTGAAAGTGGGTTTGATTTGTGGGTTCAGACTCAAGTCTGGGTTCATCTACGGCATTGATACAGGTTTTGACACGACCTTTGCAGAAACCAGGTTTGCTCTGCTTGTTCAAGCTCTCGCCGGCGATTGAGGACTACTAGCCGCTTACACACGGGCTCGGAGAACCCGAGCGGAACCAAATGTTGACTTAAGAATGTCGGCATATGGCTCCCAACTTTTGCATCATCGTGCTTTCCGTGTGTTTGAGAGAAAGCGCCCAGTGTTTAAATTGGTTATCTCTGGGCGCTTGTTTGAGGGGCGCTTGGTTAAGGGATACCTCGGGATGCTACGTTGCCCGCTCTCGCTGTCTGACACAGTCATAGATATCTTGGTGGTCGTTAAGGACACGTGGCAGCTTGCTGACCTCGCCACGTGTCGGTTGCAGGTCCTGCGGTGGACGAAGGTGTCGGTAGACCGGCTGCTCGGCTCGGCGCGCGACGAGAGCGGGCTCGACTTCGAAAAGATTTTACGGGCCATGGACCAGGTAAGCTGTCGCACCTTTTCGAAAGCCTTATCGTTTCTCGGCTAGTCGCTTCACGTGTCTTCTTTCCGTTCCGGTTGTTGTGCTGAGGTTCAAACCCTCCTCCGTCTTTTACCTAGTATACAAGAAACCAACCGTGGCTTGCTTTGGGATTTGTTGGCCTCAGGTCAAGCTGACTCTAGTACCGAAAGTCCTGACAAGGCTGCCGACTCCGCTGTTGACTCCTTGCTTCCGAAAGATTCAAAGTTGCCAGTGGTTTTCTGTTCCTCCGCACAGGCTCGCGAACCACTGAGACCTTGTACCAATTGCCACCTGTTCAACGCTGGCGCTTTGCGCAGGTGTAGTCGAGTCGGCTGGATTGTCCGTACAGTCTGCTCACTTTTCATCTTCTCAAAGCTCTGTACGCCTCGCAATCCAATTTCGAACTGAACAGCAAAGCGGGTGGCTTCGTCCCCTCTTGTTTCCAGGGCAGGCCGCAGATATTCATTCCGCATTTCCGTGCCTCAATATTGAGGGGCTTGAACCTGTTCAGAGAAGCTATTGCTTCTGGTCTGCCACGTGCCTTTTCTGGAGGACCGTGGGAGCTAACGCGTCGTTCGTTTCCGCAGTTCGAGCTGACGTCGGAGGAGCAGCGGCGCGCGTGGCTGGCGCTGTGCTGCGTGGTGGCGTCGCTCCTCTTGGGGGGGGGCGAGCTGCTGCGCTGGTACGGCTGGGTCCTGCTCTGCAACACCACCTTCTACGCCAGCCTCTGGATCCCCTTTGTGCTGCTCGAGGTAAGCCCTTAACCGCCACCCTAACCCGGGCTGTCAACAACCAGAAAAATCTGCTCAATCTTTGCTTATTACTCCAACCTCAGGATCCCGGTTGTTTTGCGCAAGGTAAGCGTTCACCAGCACCCTAGCCCGGATATTGATTGCAGAAGCCTCATTGCCCAATTGTCAGTTATGCCAGCCTCTGGATCCCATTTGTACTGCTCAGAATAAGCCTTAGCCGCCACTCTAAGCTGGAAGTCAAGTACTAACCGGCACTCTAACCTGGAAGTCAAGTACTGGGAAATGTTTGCTCAAAATTCGCCTTTTACGCCAGCTCGAAATCCCGGTTGTTCCGGTTGATGTAAGCCTTAAGCGACACCCAAACCCGAATCTGGAATCCGTCAAGTCCTGTCGCTCAAGCTTTGTTGTTTGCGCCAGCCTTTTAGTCCCGTTTGTACTGCTCGAAGCACGGCTACACCGAAATTCTTAACAAGAAGTTTGACCCCTAAGGGCTATTGCTCAATCTACGCCTCTCATGCCAGCTTTTCGAATCGCTTCGTCCATCTAGAGGCGGGTTTCACATAGCTAAATTGATTGCAACAGCCGACAACCGGAAGGGACAAGCGCATACTGAAAAAAAGGAAAGGCTTCCAATCTTAAACGATTCTGTTCCATTGAAACAAAGCTACCTCTTACCCTTTGTCTTCGGCAACCTGCAGAAGTCCTTGTCGAGTCGCGGCCAAAAGCGGTGGGCGTTCTTTGGCAGCGAAGCGGTGCTGGGCTTGTCGTGCCTCGGCTTCGGGGGCCTCTTTTGGCACGCCTTTGGTGGGGACGCGCCGGGGGCGCCGGGCTGAGAGAACACGAGCAGTACAAACGGCTTAAATATATTATTGATATGTAAGGGCGGGCGCTAGTCGTTTGTTCTAGATACATGTCCGTGGAAGTCTGGCCAAAAGCCCGAATTCTCGCACAACTGCATCATGAGTACTCTATGCAACTGGGCCATGTGCGAATGCGTGACTGCGCGCTTTAATGCGCACTGTGTGAACGTGTGGCTGTTTCTGCATTGCATGGTCTTGCGAAATCTTGATACTCTGCGGCTATTCAAAAAACGTAATGGTGATCAAGCAACCTTAGTCACTAGCTGTGTGTTACGATTCTGAGCGTGGCCTGTCATGTTTTTGAAAACAATTCCTCATGGGCCAAGATTAAAGTCTAATGTGAAAGGGCTCGACGGCTTACATGCAAATTGAAGCAACTTTTGTTTCAGATTATTGTCGGATGTGTGAGTATACAATCTAGCGCATGGGCGCTAGGTCCAACACTACCGGGGCGCGCGCAACGCTAGTCTACTGAGAGACACACATGCGAGCAACCATTTCAATCATATATCTACGGTATCTCAGTGCGAGCGCGCATCCAAAACCAGGTGCTGTTACCATGACAGTTTATGATAGCAACAAAGTAAAAATCTTTCTGGTGCTACAATTTACAAGGTCTCAGATTCAGCATCTTGTTGTTTGTATCGATGCCTTAAAAAGCCCGTTATCAACGCATCAAGGTCTCCGTCCATTACGCCTGCCACGTCGGACGTCTCTACTCCCGTGCGAACATCTCTGACCATCTTATAGGGGTGAAACACATAATTTCGTACCTGTTGCCCCCATTCCGCTTTCACAATGTCCCCCCGAATGTCAGCAATCTCTTTCGCCTTTTGCTCTTGAGCAATAACCTACAAACAATGGAGCAGAACACTCAATTGATGTTTGAGCAAGCTTTCTGATTAAACAGGGCCTGCAAACAGGAGTGCCATGCGGCACCAACCATGTTTCTTTGCTGGAAACATGCAAAAACCCTTCTAGATTCATACAAAGGAAGCTAAACCTGTCTAAACATGACAATACCTACATCAGCTTCCTTTTTAATGCCCAGGGTGCAAACACCTGCATTCCATCTCACTTTCACTCGGCTGAGATCTGGCAAATAGAGACAAGAAAATGCAGGGGGTAATCACGAAAACGAGCAGAAGGACGAGAAACAAAGGAAGCGACCCTACCAGCAGCTTGGCTTTCAGGTTTACCAGCGCGCGCGCCTTGTTCTGCAGCTGACTCCTCTCTTCCGTGCACTTAACCGCCAGCCCCGTCGGTTTGTGCACGATCCGAACGCCGGTCTCGACCTTGTTCACATTCTGTCCACCGGCACCACCGGAGCGCATTGTCGTGATCTCAAGCTCAGACTCCGGAATGATGACGTCATCCGTGCTCCCCTCGTCAAGAATCGGCATCACCTCCACGCCGCTGAAGCTGGTCTGTGTTGTCGAGGTGAACAAGCGGGGTTAGCGAGGTTTGGGGTTTTAGGGTTTTCGGTGATTCCCAGAAATTTTAGCAGAAAGAGCAGAGACTTTGCAGAGAAGGAATGCAAGGAAAACTAAGGGGGGAGGCAGAGTTGGCCAGGGAAGAGCTGTATCGGCTCGAACGAGTTCAAAAGACATTGAATTTCACAACAGTTCCCGCCGATCGCTCACCTGTCGAAGCGCCTTCCCGCCGCCAAAGGGCGATATTCGCACCAAGCGGTGCGTACCCTTTTCTCCCGCTAGGTACCCGTACGCATACCGCCCGTCGATGTCGAGCGCCGCGCTTTTGATGCCCGCCTCGTCGCCCTCGCTGCGCTCCACGACTTTGCACGAGAAGCCGCGAGCCTCAGCCCACCGCGAGTACATGCGTAGCAGCATCTCCGCCCAGTCCTGGAGGAGAAAAGGCATCGTGATTGGCTGAGCATCATCTGCACCTGCAAGGTCTTTAAAGTAACATTTCCGATTCTGATTACGCCATATTTCTGGCCTTTGTGCGCCCGACTCTACAACCTACTCGCCCTCTCAGACGTTCGTCCTGGCATAACTTCCTGAAGGCGCGCCGGATCGCCCCTAGTCCTTGGAATGTTTTTCCAAGTTCCACCGCTTGCCCAGATTTCTAAGCCCCTCAAAAGTTGAAATAGAGAAACCGTTCTTGAATCCGCTAACAGCCTATTCGAGCTTGCACGAAAGCGTGGATAGGTTTCCGCTCAAACGGCCGCCTTTTATACGAGTTCCTCTGTCCTTCCCAAAAAGAGAAAGACAATATCGAAGTCTTCCGAAATTGACTTGAACTTCAAACTGGACATTCAGGCTAGTGGCCCCCCTCAGAACGGGATCATATGCGAAAAGTGGTTTCAAGCACTCATGAAGCGAACAGATTGGCAAGCGGCGCAAAATGCTCAAAAATTCTTGGGACCGTCCTTTGGAAGTTGCGAATGGGCGACCAAATCGGGAGTTCTTCAGTGGGAAATAATTCAGGTCCTGTTTCATTCATTCAGGTCGTGAGAAACGCAAACAACATGAATGGCTAGGCCCCGGCGGACCCTCACTTGAAAACTCACGGACTGCTCTCTTTCCATGCTAGTGATATTCTTACCTGTGCATCAGTACCCCCGGCCCCAGCTGTGATTGTGAGTCTTGCACCTCTCAAATCGTACGGACCCGAAAGTAATCGGTTCAATTCGTACTGGTCCAGTGCTTTGTTGAACCAGGCGAGATTCGCGCGTGCCTCCGCTAAGAGCGACGAGTCAATTGTCTGCGAACCGTCTAAGAGTTCTACGATCATCTGCGTTTCTTCGACCTGAAGAAAAGGAAGGAGAAAATGCTAGGGTCGTTCAACGTAGAAACGGTCCTTTTTTGTCATAAGACTGTAGCCTATCACCATTGAGAAGGGAGTTCACAAAGCCGTGTGCTGAGGTGTTGAATATTTGGATAAAAGCATGATTTGCGTCAGGTACACATATTTCGACTCGATTGGGTTGTGAAGGCGAAGAGCCAATACCTCATCCTGGTAATATGCTCTTAGTTGATCAGGAAGCGTGCAGAAGGCAAGATGAGCATCCACAGCATAAACACTGAAACGTACCGTTGACTCAAAGATGGTGACACAGAGAAGAATTGAACCATTTGAACAACGGGGAAGAGAAGCTTGCTACTTTTGTCTCGGCTAATACCTGCCGAGGAAAGCGCAGCATCAATGCAAGCGTGACCGGCAAACCGTGTCAAAGCCCCACTCCTCAAACGGTGGATATCCTGGACAAAGTAAGCATGCATAATCAGTCCAACAGCCATGGCCTCCTCAGCCTCTCTGCTTTGACAGTAAGGGTCACAACGAAGGTGACCAATCGGGCTTCTGGGATCAAGCGCCTTACAAAGTATCCTCACTTTTGATTGAAATTCCTGGATCTCCCCCAACTGCTGCTTGATCTCAGTGAGTGTAGACAGCACCGCTTGCGCTTCGTTTGGATCATCCCACAGGTCCTCCTGGGAAGTCCGCACTTCCAGGTCTGCCAGCTTTGCCTCCTGGCCTTTCATGTCAACGCCGGAAGTGGCCGCTGTCAACCGCTCTGCGGCCTCCTCGACCTGGCGCCTCAACATGTAGAAATCTACGAAAGGGGTGCAGAGAAGAAGTTGAAGCAGGGCAGTGATGAAGCCGTTTCGACACGGTCTAAACTAAAACAACTTCTGTCTCCACAAGTTTCCGTCGCTGAAATGGAAAATCCGTCATGGGAGTGGCGCTAAAGGGCACATGCAGCAGCAGTGTATGCTCTTTATATGGGGGCCTTTTCAGAAATGTAACATGGCGCCCCGACAAGCGCAACTTTTGAGCAGAAAAGATGCAAGTAGTATTGAAGGCTGGACATGCCCTTTTTGAGAAAGGCTCGTTCCACAATGACAGATTGGGGACCAAATCAGAGCTTACAATTCACACAAAGTGCCAGAGTAATGTTACATTTGAAACTGCGTAAGAGTCATCAGAGATCATTGATTGCTCAGCGATTCATTAGGAGGAACTCTTCTTGTAATTCAGGATTCACCAATGCAAACCACTTCCTCATCAGATCAGCATACCAGCAGCTGCAATGAAAACAATGACCACCAGTACTCAATGACAACGACCACCAGTTGTCATTGAGTACTGGTGGCCCTTTACAAAGACCGATGCATCAGTT